>CAHIKZ030001343.1:185000-222500 GCA_903632075.3 Acanthosepion pharaonis
AAAAAAAAAAATTTTCATGAATATTTAATAAAAAGGGTAGTTGGAATAAGGATGTCTTGGGTGGATTTTTTTCTCCAAAGATGAACAAATGTTGTAGCCCATATGTTTGAAACTCAAAGGTAATTGTGTATGTGTATGCGAGTGGTGGAGGGAAGGGTGTTGGTATGGTGCACAAAGAAATTAGAATTTAGAGCAAAACTAATTGTATCTATCTGAGTAGAAATTTAGCCATTACTTTTGAGACGTTTTGAATTTGGCATTAATGATCTTTGAGTTTCAAATAGATGGGCTGGGACAATTATATTTCTTTGGAGAAAAATCTGGTCAGGCCATTCTAACTACCCCTTGTATTAAACATACACAAAATTTCTTCTCGCCCCTTAATTAAGTTTTGAGCATTGTAGAACAAGGTATTTCATTTGAATTTCCTTTCATTACTGGAGATTATAAAAATTATAAAAAGATTTTTAAAAAAGTAATTTAAAAAAAAATTAATTTAAAAAAAAAATTAATCTAAAAAAAAAATTAATTTAAAAAAAAAATTAATTTTTTAAAACTTCATTTTTTAAAAAATTCATTTAAAAAAAATTAATCCACCCCTTTTATTTCAACTATCCCTTTTATTTCAATGCATCCCCCTATCTATGTGAAACTCGACATGATTTCTTTACATGTAAATAATGGCAATAGTTTAGATTTTATTTGATGCTCAGCAACCACAATGAAGCCAAATTCATCCTCAGAAACTGAGAAAGGTTTCTCTTCTGCTTTATGGAATTCTGTGATATATTCTTTTCATTATTCCATATCTTATTTAAATAATTGTCATCACTGATGTTTAATACAACATTTCAACCTTCCTTTTGATCTGAAAAAAATAATTATATACTAATTGATTCAACCCAATGTCCTCATCTTACTTGCTTGATGTGTCAGTCATCTGGGGTTTTCACACTGAGCACTTTATTCAATATGTTGATGAGATTATTCCTATTCTGCTATCTGTGTTATTAACTTGAAAACTCAAGTCATGTTTTTAGACTTATCAGATTTAGGCTCTCATATAGATGTCAAACAGCATTCTACTCATTCAAAAATGTCTAAACTCTCAGCTATATGCAACCATTTACACAGTTCAATGATTAAAAATGATTTCAAGGGAATCAACTATTTATCTCTTAAAAACAACAAGACTTCATTAAGCCCTATAGACTGGTACTACAAAAATCAAACAAAAAATTTATCAAATAACAAAAACTATATTGCTTGAACACTTTTAATATCAACAATAACAAAAATGGATAGATGTAACTAGAAGGGAAAATAATGATAGAATCAATGTGTTGAAATTCCACACTACTGTAAACAAAAAGTTTGCAAGGAAATTCCCATCAGTATTAGATGAAGTAATGACAGTGGACTTGATAAATCTAATTTCCTGAAAAAATTCTTTGAGAAAAGATTTGATGAATTTCCTATGGCAATAGCCCTAAATGTTTGGTCAATGGGTGCTTAATGTTTCCTGTATGTAAACAGTTAATTTCCCCACCATGCAAAAGAATGTCTCATACCAATTAATTGTTGCTAGTGGAATAGGAACAATCTACACCTATTGACTAAATAAAAGATTTAGTTAAAAGAAAGTTGATGGGTAAAACTGCTAAAATGATATAACCATGACAACCAATATGATAAGTGAGTCAAATGACAATAAAAATTCCTTTAAATTATTTAGACAAAAATGTTTAAAGTAATTTAGACTTCTTTCTTTTTTATACAGATGACAGCCAGAGGACAGGTTCTAATTAAATCAGTTGTTTATTCTCATGGGAATACAAAATTAACTCCCAGTTGGACAAGTATCAGCTAGTTTAAAAGATAAAAAGAAGGAAAGAAAATGTACTAAGTGAATTCTAATGACAGCATACATACAATATATAGCTGAAGATGACTAAAAAATGTATTAGCTGAAAGATGTTACTGACAATAAAAATCAAAACAGAAGACTAGATCAAAATTAAGATGACTCAGAATTCCATTACTGAATAAAAAAGTTTTAAAACAAAAAATAAGTTAAAGAAAGTATCTGAGCTTATACTAAATAAAAAGTATACCAGGGAGGTCTCATATATATATATATATATATATATATATATATATCTGTGTGTGTGTGTGTGTGTGTATGTGCAGATATGTAGAAAAATAGGAAAGAACACGTTAGGTAAATAATCCAAAGTTCTTTAGTATTTTAGTTTTTATTTTTAAAATCAGTGCTCCATACAGAAGTAGAGCTTAAATTATAATTATTTTTTATTTTTTATAATCATTTAAAAAAAAATTTTTTTTTTGCAAAGGAATCATATATTTTAAAAAAATAATTACAATATATATAAATAAATATATATATATATAAAATTTATTCAAACATATATTTTTAAATATGACAGACAATGAATGTCTATTATGTTTGATAATGAACTGTTCTAAGCTTTGTATACTGGCTTTAGTTTATGTATGTATATTTATGTATATTTAGGCAACCTTACTTCTAAACGTGTTTTGTTGAATATGACAGACAAGGAAAATTTAATTTTTTTGTTTGGTGGGAGGGCAACAAGTTTCTGTATGTTTCATTGTCCCATGTGCTTTCAACTAATTCTTTAGCCATTTTCAAAGTAATGAAGTAAGAATGCTGGAATAACTTAATCAAATTTTCCTTGTCGACAAATATTCAATAAAAATATATATATATATATATATATATATATATATATATATGTGTGTGTGTGTGTGTGTGTGTATATGATTTTTTATGAAGCAAAATATGGAAAAAAAAAAAATCCTAATATGCAATTATGCTGTTTTAATGTTAACATAATGTCAACGTCGGACGTTTCGGTCTAATAGACCATCTTCAGGACATATTCATAAAACATAATTAACATTAGACTATATTCAATTCAACATGAAAAAGATGGACATAAGAGTAAGACTAATCCAAACAGATAACTGAATTTTTTTTAAGATCAGCGTTCCATTTCAATATGATCACGTTGGCGTCACGATATATAAATAAATAAATATAGTCTAATGTTAAGAATGCTTTATGAATATGTTCTGAAAATATTAAAAAATTTATTTGATGTTGACATTATATAAAAATTAAAACAACATAAGAGATATTAAGTTAAAAACATTTTCAGTAAATATTTTTCTTCATACTGTTGGATCTATATCCATATATTTATATATATATATATATATATGTGTGTGTGTGTGTGTGTGTGTGTGTGTGTGTGTGTGAATAAAAGTAATCTTTCTCGTCAAGTTGATTTATTTTTAGATTCTTATACTACTCAGTTTTTATGTCAAAAAATAAAAACAAAATGGTCCTATTTTTCCTTTTTAAGGAAAGCATGTTTCTTCATTCAGATTATTTTTCTTGGAAGCTCATATCCATCATGTCCAAAACATAAACCAAATAATTTCCATAGAATTAATTGATTTACTATTTGTTGTGAACAAGTAAATGGTTAAAGAAATAATAAAACAAATGTTACAAATATATCATATATTAAACTGTAAGTACAACAGAAAAGTATTATCAAAACTAGTTTTTAAAATGTCAGATGAAAAAATTCAATCTATTTGTTTATGTTCTCCCAAGGCCTTCTCTCCTTATTTAATCTTATAGTAGGCAGAAAAGTCAACATAGACTCTTAAGACAAGGACACCAAATGTATTAATCTGATATTTTTACTTTTCAAATGTTATTTTTATTTGAAATAGACATCTTGTTTGTTTTTTTTTAAACATTAAATAAAAGAAAATTAGTGTGTGCTCTTGAAAATTTTTAATAAAGAAAATGTGCTCTCAAGCAGAGCTTGAATCTGTGTCCCTCTTTGAATAAAAACCATTGTTTGTTCTAGTATTCTTCAAGATGTAAAGCAACAGAAAGAAAATAAAAAGCCAAGTTGAATTTTCTCTTTTAAAGAAAACTCAGTATAAACAAAAATATATATATATATATATATATATATATATATATATAATGAAAAGAAAAACCCCAAGAAAAGGCAGTTTCTAAAATTTACAGAAAGTGAAAGTAAGAGAAAATAGGGGTGTTTGAGGAAAGGATATAGAGAAGGATGGGGATCAAGTTCAAAGCATCAGAAGATGTCGATTGACATTACATTTAAATTTTTAAGATTATAGCTATCAGGGATGCAAGTAAGAGGAAGTGAGTTCCACTGGAATATGAGTCGAAAAAAAAAAAGCTATTTATTAAGAAAACATGGTTACATTTAACTGTTCGACAGTAAAAGAAATTGGGACCTAGATGCCAAAAATTAATATGCTTAAATTCATGCAGAAAAATTTACAAGTGAAAATAACTCGTCAGAGCAGTTGCCATGAAAATATTTGTAGAAAAGCCAGAGAGAAGCCACATCATGCCTGTGAGAAAGTGACTGAAGTCAAGATATCAGGTCAGAACCTATCACATTGCATATCCGTTTTAGGATTTTGTTGAGAACCTTAAGATGAACAGCAGGGACACCAGACCATATATGGCAACAGTATACAATGCAAAAACAAATGATAGATTTGTATATTTGAAGGCTGGGCTCAGACAAGAAAAAACTTCTGGCATGACATACAGAACCAACTTTCCTATAAATATATATATATATATATATATGTATATATATTATATATATGTTGTTTTTTGGTTTTTTTTTCACAGTGGGCTTGTATTTCAATAAATAAAGTCCTAAATTGGGTTTGATGTACAAAACATTAGGAACTTGAAATAAGAGTTAATGACGCAACAATCTAGTTGTGATGGTTGATACTTCAATGTCAGGACAGACTCACTCAACACCACATTTCAAAGCCCCACCAAACTGCTACTACTACTTATTATCTGTGGGAGAGTCTATCACAATAGAATAGGTATTATGGTATAACAATATATATATAATAAAATCAGCTGTTCATTAGACCAACTTTTTAGTTTTATATTAAGCTCTGTGCACTCTCATCAAAAAACAGCAGGTTTTTAAAATATACTTGATCCAACTTCTATAAACCTTTAACTCCAAAGAAGATGTTACAATCAATGCATTCATAAAATAAAATCATTGAGGAGAAAAATACTGTTGAGCACTTCAAATCTATTACACTCCTTTTCTGAGGTTTAATGTTACCTGCACCTGTTTTTCAATCCAACATTACTTATAACTATAAAAGTTATTTTTAGTAGATATATATGTTTGAATTGCCATTACTGTTATTTTGAACATAAAGATTAATGTCAACAGTTTTCTTACCAAAGAAAAATGTGCCTCTGAATCAGAAGTAAAATCACTTCTTTAGCAATACGTGTTCTTGAAATTGAACCTTATCTTAAATAACGTTTTTCTGGTAGTTAATAGGAATATTTGATAAAATTCAGCCAGAGACATTTTTCTTTTTAAAGAGATAAGAAATTTTATCTTTTCTCATTGACATTAATTTATAAAAACAAATGCCAACAGAAATTTGAATAAAATTTAAAGTAATTTTATGATAATAATAATAATAATAATAATATTATATATATATATATATATATATATATATATATAATATATATATAAAATGGCTGTAACAACAAAATTGTCCAATTGTTAGATTAATTTATGAACATTCTATCTTAGGAATAAAAAAAGATATCTTAAAGAAATTCTCCAAGGTTTTATAACACTATTGGACTCTAATTTTGTCTTAAGAATATTCAAATGATAAACCCCATGCCTCTTAACTTAAGAAAAGTTTTGAATCCATTTTTGTTTCTTTTTTAAACTTATTCAAAATTTTCTTGATGGTTGTTGAATGATGGATTATAAAGCTTCATAAGCAGAATTTTGGTACCATTACTGAAGGTCTGAATGAATTTTTTCAATTTTCACCATTGCTCAGTTGGGAAGACATAGTGGGGCTGACACAAAAATATTTAATCTGTTCTCTTTCTAGCTGACCCGTGAAAAATTCTTTTCAGTGATTTTTACAACAAATGGTGTCAAGATAGCTAAACATCTTTAAAAACCTGGAAAAAGTTTAGCTTATGGATGTTTTAGATATCAAACATTTTTCAAAGAAGGACAATTATCCCATTCTGTTACAACCCTTCTATATATAAAGGGGGGAAAAAATCTGGACACACAGAAAATCTCATTAACTATATTTTTTTACCTTTGCAGATCAAACATAGTCTTGTTGAAAGAATTCTTTTTCTGGGGTATGCTAAAGAGAAGGTGTATTCAATGAAAATCACAGATGCTACACACTTGATTGAATGCATGAGAATTGAATGTGCTAAAATTGATGTCAATGTGGAGTTACTGCATCAATTTTACATGAATCTTGAAAAGTACATCAACCTTTGCATCACAAATGATGGAAATCATGTTAAAGATGATATTTGTTAATATTCCAATTCAATAAAATGTTGTTGAAAATTTAATTTCTTGAAAATATGCATTTTTTCCTGTGTCCAGACTTTAGGGACATTCTGTGTGTATACACATTATTTTTTATATATATATATATATATATATATATATATATATTTACTGTTAATTCACCCAATACAGGGCCCAAAGCCACTCAAATTACATTTTTGGAAAATTGTTCAATAAAAATGCATATTATAAGACTGTGTAGGATAGATATTGGGTGATTTTTGACTTGAAAAAAAAAATCAAGATTGTATTTGTCAGGAAAGCACACTCTTGGAAGTTTGTTCCACAAGTATCAGTAACAGTTTGGGAACTAACTCAGTTAAAATTTGCTAGCAATCAAAAGTTATTATTTAAATTATTTGGACTATTGTCCTCTTTTTTTGTCATAATATTTATCACAAGAAACAAACAAAGATGAGATATTACACTATCCTTTCTTCAGGTGGTTGGAATTTCAAACTGAACCCTTTATTTTTTGACACACCAAAAGATTTGATTTCTAGTTCCATTGTGCGATGTTTAATGGATGAAAAGTTATCAGTTATCTCTAAATTAATTTTTCCCTCTGAAAGTTCACCCTGCCTTAACCTGGTATTGAACTGCACTATTTGGATTCTGTAACTGGATCTAACCAAAACTTTTATGTAAATGTCCATCCATTAAATAATTAACATGGAACTAGAAAGAAAATTGTCTACCATGAAATAAAGGGTTCACTTAAAAATATTTCAGAAAACCTGAAGAAGGCCAGGGCCGCAATCAAAGATTTAAAAAGGTTGGTCTTTTATGGTGAAAAAATTTGGATTTTGTTAAAATAATGTTCCAAAATAGACAGATACTAATCAAAAGAACACAATTCAGAATGAGGATGACAGGAATAAAAAACACAGAGTTTTTTTCCTTCTTTGATCTTTGAACTGGGGAAACTAAAAGCAATGTTTACACAAATCAGAACATCTGCTAAACAAAATATAAAGGTAATCAATAATTAGACTTCAATAGGCTAGCAATGTTTTATCTGTGTGATAAGGGTTGCATAGTGGAGAATAATTCATAACCCACAAGGCTGTTTAATAGCATTTGAATTCTGTCAAGGCTGGACAGTGTGGACTGGGTATCTTAAATTAACAGTCCTCATAGATGAGTTCACAAATTCTTCTCATATTTTTTAGTATTTTGTTAGTATCCCTGAATTTTCACCATTTTTAACTGACTCTTGACCAGCCCTAAAATGTGAATGACACTAAAAATCCTGTATTTGACATGAAGAATGTTTGTCAAAAGTCTAACAAAACACTTTGAATATCTTGGTAGCAGATTATCAAAAATATTATCAATCAAATTTGTCGCAGACATGTTACTAAAATTTTTCAGCTACTGTAAAGATCACAGAGCTGTTCCAACATAATCTTACAAAACCTTGCATAATAATTAAACACATGTAAATAGCATGAAACAAAATGGCAGATTAACTCACTTGGCTTGGTAACAAAGGATGTCCACATATGGATTACAGGAAAAGATATAAGTGCCTCACCAGAGAGCGAAAAAACAGAGAATATCTAATATTCTTGCAAGAAGATCCATGTTTGAAGAAAGCCCCAAAGCCACACACTGCCAGGCCAATGTTAACAGATAAAGTCCAGAAGTGAAGAAAGAATAAATTTACATGTAAGATATGCATATTTATTAGTCTTTGAAACAATAATCTTACATAAGTAATCTTATATTAACATTTTACATCATGGTTTTCTACCTATTCTGATTTAGCTCGATAAGATATATTTTGAAGTAGGATAACTATTAAAGAAATAGATTGATTGATTTGTTTAATGGCACATCAACTCTTTTATGGGTCATTTAATGCTGAAATTTAATTTTCTTGTGAGCTTTGAAATAATAAAAAAATGATAAAAATATAAAATATTAAAAATGATGCTATTCTGCTAAAAAATATTGAATATGGTAAAATGATATTCAGCTTTTTTGCATATACATGTTTGTGAAAGATATATTTACTAACAGTTAAATGTGTGATTTTTTTGGTAGTGATGTAATGGAATAACCTGTCACCCCAACTTTTAACTACACTGCAGAGAAATAGTTAATAACTACCTGTAAAATCTATGGGTCAATGGGCTACAAAAAAAAAAACTCAACTTATAAAGAACTATGACCTGAAAAATAGTAACACTCTAGACTGACTTGTGATGACCTTGAGCATAACTATTAATTTTATTCTTACTGTATTGGTTTTTTAAAAAAAATCAAGCTTATTTTATCCTTAAATATTTTGAACACAAGAAAAAAGTTTCTTCAAATATATTTTGAATGCAACTAAACAAAAATAACAGATAATAACTATTGTTGATCATTTTTCTTCTTGTTATATTCTGTGCTAATAGGAATATATACTTGAAAAAACATGGTGGATAAAATAAATAAAGGTTTATTGTAAAAACCAGTACAATAAAAAAAGGAAACAGTTATGATAAAAGTTTATAAATTATGAAGATCAATAGAAGTACTACTATTGGAAGGTCAGTATTTTCTTTTTTAAGTCTTTAAAATTGGCTCTAAAACAGATCCCAGCTAGATCAATTTTAGCTATCCTCCAAAAGGGTTTGCATGTGGCACAAGGCCAGTTTAACGTGGGTTCTCTGAGCCCTATAGGCTCAGCCAAAAATATTCCCTTTCAAACCTGAAAACATGTCCAGGGTCAGTCTGCCTTTTGAAGCAGACTGCCCTTCTTCAGGCCTCAATGGTTCCCCTCTGCTCAGAGGCAGAGAGTTTGACTGTTTAGCTGGAACAGATCTCAGCTAGACTCTGCAGTCCGTTGACTTACAGATACCTCTAAGTAGTTATTACCTATAGTGTAGTCATTCATAGGGTTGACAGGTTATTCCATTACATCACTTATATATAAAAATATAATGCTGATATTTTCATTATAAACATATCTTTATACCTTCATAAGTTTTTGTTTGGGGTTTCACTATTTTTCCATAGCTGGAACCCAAACAGATCCTAACACCCCATGTCAGGGTGGACCTGGGAACAACGGCAATTAAGAAATGATTCCATGCTTCTCAAAACTTCCAATCTCATGATCAGAGGCCTTGCTGCCAGATGTAGTTTATCATCACACCCAGGAATATTAAAGAAATAGCATCTTTTAAGAAAATATTTAACATTTCTCTCAAGACTAAAAGCAAACTGTATGATTAATACTGGGTGCAGCAGAACTATCTCTCACATTATGGTAAGACATTAGTTAGATGAAGACACCATTGTCACTAATGTCTTACCATTATGTGGGAGGTCTTTCTGGGAAGTTTTTCTGCTGCACACTGTACTTTTTATTTCTCATTTGAAATACTGTAAAAATCAAGAAGTCTCAGTCAGAAAAATAAATGTTGTAATTAACTTATCATTTAATAGAATATATGGGTATATTGTTGTAATTATTTGTGGAGAAAATGGAATTGGTGAACAGAGTTCAAATACTGCCTAGTCTGTTGTGTTCGATTTAGCACAAATGCCCTTGGAAAAGATGTGAATCAATCTCTTCTCCCTGCAGATATGGGTTAAATAACTGGTTTGACTTGGCTATTTAGCTTTGGCTGGAAGCCAGTCTAAGTGAAACATAACTTAGAATTCATAACTGTAGAAAAGGCAATAGGATTAATTGATTGATTTTTTAAGGCTCATCAACTCTTTGTGGATTATTTAAAGCCAAAACATATTTTCGATTGTAAGTATAATTCCTCTTTTTCATTTGCAAGTGAATATTGCATTAACAATGGTTTTAGAGAATAACAATGATTTTTCAAGATACACTTCCCACTCTTTAACCCATATCTGAAGGGAGGTGATAGTTTCATACCTTTCTCATGAGTATTTGCATGTAAGTGAATGTAATAAACCTAGCTGGAATTTGAACTTGGCTCTCCAATTTCTTATTTTGAGCTGTTATCCATCAAACCACTTGCACATCCCAAACACAGTGGGAAACCACTTCACTATCTTTTCCAAGAAGATATGACAATTCACAGATAAATACAGTAATGGAATCTGTGAAGAGCCACAATTGCCTATATCCTGATGGAGATGCCATTTTAAAAAAAAGAATCATTTAATAAAATAGCATGTAATTTATATTAAGGTTGCAAGTGTGTTATCGTAATTATCAGCCCAGAGACATGGAATTAATAAATGACTGACTTCATAATGCTTTTATGGCTTTTGCACTAATTCTTTTAAGAAGGTTGAAGTTTAAATTTCCCTTCACACTCAATTCTAGTTATGGTCTTATGCCTGTCATTTTATGATGTAGACATAGAAAAGAACATATGATTGAACAGTTAAATTATCTTACTTTCCCAATTAATAACTGAAAAATGGCGGCTATATATTTTGCCAGCAACCAAGATAAATAGAAGCTAGTAACTATTCTTTCTCATAATTAATCTCAGTGTGTGGGTGTGTGAGTGTGTGGGTATATATATATATATATATAAAAAGATAGATAGATAGATAGATAGACTGGTGGATGTAATGGATAGGTGTTTGGAATGAAGAATTTAAAGGCCTGAGTTAAAATTCCAATCAAGTTTGCTTTCACTTATGCACAGATACACTTTAAATGGGTATGAATCTGTTTCCTCCTAGCTATGGGTTAAATAGTAAGGCAGACTGGTGTCTTTAGTATTTGTTGGCAACCAATTTAGAAGAAGGACAATCAGTTCTCTGTATTCAGTTCTTCTAAAAGTGTAGTTGGTTCTGCACAATCACCACTATAATCAATTCATATGTGCAGGTAGTCTGGCTGTTCAGTACTATGAACTGAACTGGATGACCATTATGCATCAAAGACATATATATATATATATATATGTGTGTGTGTGTGTTTGTGTGTGTGTGTGTATGTATGTATATATTCCGGTCAGGTCAAGCTTAACCCTGCTACTGGTAACATGTAACCTAGTATGACCTGATGAATGTTTAGTTGGCATCCAAACCACTTCCTTCACTAGCTTTTCTGCAAGTGAGGACAATGGCATGTCACTCACAAGATGAAAAACAAGAGCTATAAAAGGTGAGACAAGTTTCTTATAGGAGCTATTGGCTAACATGTATATATATTTAAGAAGATATTGAAGTCAACATCCAAGGCCTGATGATTGCATATAAAAATTAAACAGCCTGTCGCCTCTGAGTGTAGACTTCAGTGTCCCCTTTTATATTTACATACACTCTATCCCTGATATTGAGCACTTTAACCCATAAATATAGCATACCTTAAAACGTAGGCTAGGATGGGGTCTCAAACCTTGAGCAGCAACTTTCTAGAAATGGTGTCTCAATAAAAACACTCAGACTACTGTGTCTCAGGTGGGTGTTAGGAATAGCATCAAATATTGTAAAACCATGCCTCAAACCATTATGACAAATCCTCTGTCAAGCAGGACCCACCTTGCTTTGTGCAAGATTAATCCTGGTCCTGCCTCAACAAAAAACACTTCTATATATGTGATAGGATAAAAAACAAACAGGCAATGTTTATAAATCTAACATGTTACTTTTATCAAAGCTTCATTAGAGAATGAGATATGAAAAAGAATACTACATTGACAAATTAGAATTATTATACACTTACAGAAATTATACGTATAAATGCTTCTTTACAAAGCAAATACAGATGTCATCTGCTTAACAAATGAAAATCAAGCAACACAAAAATAAAAATATCGGAAAAATTTTTTCCCATATCTCATTCTCTGATGAAGCTTTAATAAAAGTGAAACATGTTAGATTTCTAAATGTTTCCTATTTGTTCTTTTTATTATCATTCTATTGGATTCTGATCAATATTTGCTCTACATTTAATCCCAACTTATATATATATATATATATATATATTATACAAGAAAAGGCTTTCTTTTTGTAAAGTTGAGAAATAAGTCATAAATCTTATTGACTTGTATTAGAAATAACAACTAATTAACTTGCTATGTGAGTTTGAGTTGAAATTTACCATGTTAGTGCCAATTAATACTAATATTTTTGCCAATTTATCAGTTACATTCCTCACAAAATCCCCTTTTTTAAATTCCCACCCTGTCTTCATTTTGTCCTTCATACACTATTATGACTTATATATCTTTTCTTGTGATGCTATCTATTTTGGGAATCCTGGCAGATTTGTTCATGGCTTTCATCAATTAGCAGAAAAAACAATAATGTTGCCTTGCACTGAAGGTGTTAATATTCACCTACTAAAAGCTATCTAAGGTAGTTGCATACCTAAATCTAGGAAATTCTTTTATATTCATCACGGGAGCTGAATAACAGATTACATAATTGGTACATTTCCCCATTAAACAGAATGGGCATATTTCTCTCACTTAACATAACTGGCACATTTTTTCCCATTATAAATAATTTCCTCATTAAACACAATTGGTACATTCTCTCCCCCTGTCATTAAACATAATTGTTAGATTGCCCCATTAATGTTGCCCAACTGTCTTGTATTACTTACCACGTTGCTTGTGAATAGTAGAAGAGTAAGATGATTCTGGTTACAGGTAAAAACAAGAATAAAGTGTGTCCACTTGAACTCGATCTTTACAAATCACTTGTTTGTTCTTTTTTTTTCTTTAGAATATACACTCATTCATATTGTATTTCAAACTGATAAATCTCCAGTTATTTTTCTAGCATTGATATAAATAAACTTAAAAAACAAATAGTTTATTATTAGTCATTCAGATAGAAATTAGATCTGTCTGAATTTGTTAATGAGTAACAAAAAAAAATCTGAACAAACTGAAACTGTAGATAATGAAAAATAGGTTAAAAAAGAATTTATAGTGATTTAAAAAAGATAATTACTAAATATCAGTTTTTGGGTTCGAAACAAAGTATTTTTGATTTTCAGTTGTTTTATATAGAAACTGGGCCCTCAAGGTTGCATAAAAATTGTGCAGTAGTAGTTTGAATGTTCATGGGGGTGAGGTTTATTTAAATGTTGGTGATAACTTGCTGTTTCTTCACGTTTATCTATGTTTAAATTTTTTATATAACCTAAGATAAATAAAATTATAGATTACAGGTGCAATTTGGGAACAATTTATTTATGGATATTTTTGGCTGTTGAAATTGTCAAAATCAAAACTGTTTTGATAACTAACAAAAAAAAAAGATTCCAAAAGAGTTCATTATGAAAATAAAATAACAGAACATAAAAGACAAAAATAAAAAAAAATTGCATGATTAAAATACAATTATACTTTAGTAACATTACTTTTTTTTCATATCTCTGTCTGTACTTTCCTTCTCACTCAGTTTGAAAATTTTTCTAGTCTTTTCCAATTAGAAGTTATTTTTTCCCAGATGATAGTAATTTCTCTCAGTTGCAATGCTTCAATATCCTTGACAATGGGTCATGCTGAAGAAGTATTTCCAACTTGATCAGAAACTGACGACAACACAAATTGATGGAAACTGAGTCTGGGGGGAAAGCTCAACTGGTGGAATAAAAACCATATTATTATGATTTGTAATTTCACAAGAGGTTGAGATCATTCTTGATTTTCAATTTTGCTGTCATAAATAAAATAATAATAATGATGATAATGATGATGATAATAAATAAACAAGATCAAAATTTGCACCAATCAAAACTTAAAGAAACTTTGTTTAATCTGTGGAAACTTTTAGAATATTTAATCATGGTTTTAAAATCTGGATCAAACTTTCCATAAGAGATTTCTATAGGAGCTTTTGTCATTATGTCTTGGAACTCAGCTCAAAACTGTTTTTGCACTGAAAGCATTTTTACAGAACTGAGTATAGTTTTGAGATTCCTGCTCAATTTTTATATTTGAGCTTGCAAAAATTTTTTATGCTTCAATACTTTTTTTTCTGAATTTGGCAAAAGGATATTTTTCCTAAAGCCATTTCTTAAAAATAATAATATCTGACAAAGAATTTGTTTCAATGATCAAATTTTCCAAAGAATATTTTAGATTTTCTTTCCTTATTTTTCTGTTTGGGTTTGATTGTTTCTAGAAAACAAGATAACTAGTAGATAATGAATAAACCTTACTATTTGTTGAATAGCAGCAAAAAATATCTTTTTTTTACAACTTGAGCAAGAATATTTCATTTGATCATGGTAGACTGACTGGGTGTTAACTGCTCAAAACTAACTTGCTAATCCCATTTTCTTACTAATATAAAACTCAAGAGTCACTCAAGGTAGAGGGTTATTGAATGAATTGTGTGATATGACTGTAAGAGGAGGTGGTAGGAAGTGATTATTATAAGGATAAGGAGGATGGCTAATGATTGACTCTTGACTTGAAGAGGTTAAGTCTAATGTTTTCAGGGAAGCAACCATATGGAAGTTTGTTATACACAGCATGGGTTCTTAGGAAAAAGATATCAAGTGAAACGTTTTGATTTCTTTTGGAATATGGAGGAAATGAAGGTTATTTGATTTTGTGGAGGTAACACAGTGTATTTTTACTGTAAAGGTTTGAACTGATGGATCTAAAAATTAAACTCATAGTGAAAGATGTCTTCCAAGAGCTAAGAAATAAAAAGTTTTTATTAAAAACAAAGAAAAGAGTACTGAATTGTAAATGTAATATCAGTCCAAATAACAGCAGTGAATGCTGGACAATCTCCTTACAAGACTTGTGGCAAAAGAAATGTGTTTCTACAGAAGCATGCTAAAAATAGTACAACAAGGAAATTTTTAGAAAATGTAATATTAATTCTACTTTTTCTGTTTTTTTCAGTGCTGACAAACCTCAGTCCAAAAGTCTAACCAAATATAATTTTTTTCAATCCCTGCATGGTCAGGCTGAGTACTTTTCAGTACCTCCACATAAATTACCCCACTTAATGTAAATATTAATATGGTTCTTTCCATAATAAAAATGTAATATCAGCCATTCTATATAGCAGTGGGTGCTGGACAATCTCCTCACAGATGAAAAAACTTGAGACAATAGAAATGTGGTTCTACAGAAGGATATTGAGAATATCATGGACTGAACATATGAGTAATAAGAGAGAAAATGGAAACAAAAATAGCACTGATATTTATCACAAAGAGAAAGTTGAAATTTCTAGGTCACTTAATGAGGAAAGAGGGCTTGGAAAATTTGATAGTCAGAGGACATATTGAAGGCAAGAGAGACAGAGGAAACAGCAGGTAACCTACCTTGAATAAATGGTTAGCAGAACAGGGATTAGAAGAAATAGTAAAAAGACAAACTAGACTAAAGGCTAAAAAGGACAGGAAATTGTGGAGAGTCCATTTACTGAAGGAATACAGCACATAGAGGAAAAAGATAGGTTTCTGACATTGCAACTGTGAAAATGAGGCTGCACAGTGGAAAAAATGTCATCTCCCATAACCCTGAATAAATGATTTTGAAGGTTTAAAAATGAGCATCACCTACCCAGATATGACAGCAGTGCTTCATTTTGGGGCTTAATCTGACTCTTGTAAAGATAAAGCATGGAGGAAAGCTTTCTTATCCTTCAAACACTCATCTGCTTTTGCTAACAAAGACTGACCCAGATTCTTTTCAAATTATTTGATTGACTGAGTCATTCATTTTCTATGCCTTAACAAACCATTAAAGGTTATTTAAAGCCAGAAAATATTTTTAGATTGTAAGAATTTTTTTTAATGATTTAGTGATACAAGTCTTATTAATTAAAGGAGAAAAGTGGATTCATACCTTACCCAAGGGTATTTGAATGTAAGTGAATATAACAAACCCAATTGGAATTGGAACTTGGCTCTCTGATCAACAATCCACCTGCACATCCAAGTTTACAGCACCTGGTATTCTCAAGTGGTTACCCATCTAGGTACTGGCCAGACTCAATGTTGCTTAACTTCAGTGATTGCATGGGAATTGGTGTTCCAACGTGATATGGCAGTAAACTTTTCAAATTAAAGAGAGGATTATTTATGCTACTGTTTGATCAAATAACTGATTACAAAATAAATGAATAAAGAAATATAGATTCTGCTGAAATCATGATTTGGCTGAATTGATTCAAAATTCAAATTTCTTTTTGTTTTTCAGCAATGAAACATTCTTACAAATCTTGATTTGATAGCTACAACAAAATAGATTGGCTTTTTTTTTTATTTTAATCTCGCCAAAAACGAATGTACTAAAGTCCATATTTCTCTTGAAAATTTTAGATCAATGACAGAAAAAAAAAGTGAGAAAAAATTTGTTCTTTCACTAATGAAATAAAACTGTCTATTTCCCAAGAGTAGAATTGATAATCAATCATATTGAGTAAATATAAGCCCATAAAAGGAAATCCAGTTTAAATATCAATGAAAAAAATATTACAAACAAATAATAGGAATCTATTAAGATTACCATTATAAGTATTAATGTTATTAATAATGAAGACAAACATTACTATTAATATTTTCACTGTCTTATAAATACAAGCATTTACATTTTTTTTTCTAATGATATTTCATATTTTATATTTCTTCTAACAGAATTCTCTCATGAGTGTTGTTCAAGTGACATAGTCTTTTTCAAGCTGTAATATTTTTTACAGTATTTTTGCTATATTAAGCAGTAATTTGGTTTTTATTATCTAGTCTAAATCTTTGAAGAACTTTCCTATTGGCTAAGCAAGAACAGAAATAGCAGTTACCATTGTGGTTCTCCTTATTAATTTTGCTATCGTCATTCTGTTTCAATCAGCATAACAAATTCTTAATGATATTACTTATGGGAATAGGAGTGGTAGTAACATTAGTAATAGAGGAAGTGAGTACTGAAAACTTCTCAGCCTGACCAACTTTCCAAAAGATTCAGTATTTTGATGTTTGGTAGCATCATGGTTATTGACAAGTGGAATTGGCAAGCAATTTTCAAATTCCACTCAGTTCTCTTTCATTCACTTTGTACTAATGACCATAGGGAAAGATATGCATCCATCTTCCTCTAGCTATAGGTTAAATAACAGTAGAGACAAGGCTTTCTTGCCTTGGGTGGAAGCCAGTCTAGGAGAAGAAAAACTCTGAATTCAAACATGCAGAGGGCTGTTTGGAGAATTTTGTAGCACCATTTCTCTGCTATCAGTTATTCAAAAATGCATGGCTGATTCTCAACAAGCCTTTGCTATTATAATCGAACAATCTGTGTGGGAACCTAATGGTTCAGTTTTAAACTGTGTGGGTAGACACATGATTCAGTTTTAAACTGTGTGGGCAGTCTAATGATTCAGATTTAAACTTAACTGTTTTCATAGGTAGAAGAGAGAGTACATGTATTCACTAAAATACTGATTTTGGAAAGTGGATCAGGCTGAAAACTTGCCAATACTGACCTCATAGTTGTAGTTATTGCTTTCTTATGACAAACAAGTTAGGAAAAGGAGATTTTTATTAATGTATAATGTATCATTATTATTAGGTCTTATACTGTTCCAGGTCCATGGTGCTGTAATGGTGATATAAGCCATCAGTATTTGTTATTTTTATATATATATATATATATATATATATATATATATATATATATACAGGGTGTTCATAAAGTTTAAAAAATTTAACCTTATTTGTATTTAAACATGTATCAATATGGTGATTTCCTTTTGTCTTTCAATGATGATGTTATTAAGCTTATCAGACAATATGATAGAAACTTACTTAAAATAAATAGACAAAACTTGTCTATATTATTTAATAAAACATGAATTGATGCATTAATATATATATATATATATTTAAAGACATTTTTATGTTTAGCATTCTTTTTATAGATACAAGTATTTAAGTAAATAAATGTTTATAATAAACAGTATTAAATAACATTTACTGGCCTGAATGTCTGAGAAATTTTCATAGTAAAATATTCGTCCTTCGACAGGATTTGAACCTGTATCCTATATGGAACCATCATCATACAGCCTGACATGTTTTTACCTCTTGGGGTATATAAAGGATCGTTGGTTGGAAAGAAAAAAAATTAGAAAAGTTTATAAGCAGTAAATTCGATTTTGCCATCCAAAGCGATCTTTTAGAGTTAAAAAATAAAGGCACGTCAGGCTATATTATTTTTTCTGTATAAATTCAGTTTTCTTACAAGGACGAAATATTTTATTTATTGAAAATTTTTCATACTCTTAACCAGTAAATTTTATTTAACCATTTTTTATAAACAGAGCAATTAGTTTAAATACTTGTATCTAAAAGAATGTTAAAACATAAAAATGTCTTGTAACTAATTGTCATGTTTTGTCAATTGCAATTTATATATATATATATATATATATATATATATATATATATATATATATATGTATATAATCTAACTATTATTAAAAGGATAAGTGCAAATCTGTAGTTATAGTGGATAAAATGAGAAACTGGAGAGCCAAATTCAAATTTCAGTGGAGTCATTACAGTTATTGATGCACAAATACCCCTTGCTAGCTATGGATAAATAGCACGACAGACTCCATCTGATAGCCTTTGTTGGCAACCAGTCTAGGTGAAGGAATTTAAGACCAGTCTGGTGACCCGTTTAAAACCAGTCTACAGGCAGCAGCACATATGGTGCTTTTCAGACCTTTATGAATTACAGGACTCATAACCAAAATTATTAAAGGCTTTCACAGAACATGTCATAATTTTGCAGGGAGATCAGCTTATTATTTAACAACAACAGAAAACCAGTCCACCACTTTATGTCTAGCTGTCCAAAAGAAACTTATTAGTTTATCGTTGTCAACAAAATTGACATATATTTTGTCAAGTTTAACTATTATTAAAAGGTTATATATACATATATATATATATATATATATATATATATATATATATATATATATATATATATATATATTATATTAATATATACTAATTCTACAAAGGGATCAGTTTATTACTTCATAACGAGTCCTCAATTTTATATCCATAATGTTCATATATTTATATAATGGCATATTTTTTGCATATCTTTTGAACAGCAGTAAAGATTTATCCTCTTTTATGTTTAGGATTAGGTTTCTTCAAAAGCCACTTCTTTCTCTTTCACTTCCAGTGGCCACTTGAGTCTTGATGGCATTATCACCTTGCTTGGGAGTGGTGCCTATAACTCTCACTGTAACTCTCTACCTCTAGTGGCTCTTGGGCATGTTGAATATCATTGTAAAAAAGATTTTCATGGGTTAATTTTCAAATATTTTTAAAATATTGTTGTACTTTAAATATTATGGTTGTACTTTATTCTTTTACACAGTCAATTTTTTCACCTCCTGGCTTTGTAAACACCTTAGAACAGACTCCTATTGTCATAAAAAAGACACTGCCACCTGGTGTCCCCAGTGCAAGGGATATAACCCTAGTGCAAATTAAACTCACTTGATGTTTGATATTATGAGCAGTTTCCTTTTAATTTTGAGCAACAATTTTATAGCCTTTTATAGCATATGCCATGGAAAGATGAATGAAGCAGTGCAAATATTTTCTCAGCCCATTGTACCAAGTTAGAGTTTACTCTCTCTTAACTGCAATCAGATTAATTCTGTATAGGACCTAAGAGGCTTAATTTACATTCAATCTATTTGCATTATGGTACTCTACCAAAGGTAAAACGATTTTGAATGTTTAGAGATGCACTTCAAGAACAAGTCTTAAAGCAAGACTGGGTACAATGGGTAAGCATTCCTCTGAAACAATAGCAATCATGGCTCAGGGCAGATAATCTTAGAGTATAAGTATCAATCAAAAGTAGTTTGAATATACGTAGTTTCTTTGATCGGAAGAACCTACCAGAAAGATACCTAAGTGATGCAATTCTAAACTTGAGGGTGTCCCACTAGAGAGATAACAGATTCCTGTATTATAAGTGGGCCTGAGTTGTCTTATTGAGTTTTAACTTACTAGCTAAATACTTGTTCTCCGAGTAGAGAAAAGTTGTAGATATTCTTTTACTTCTTTAAAATTCCTGTATAAACAAGACAGATATCTTCTAAAATTTGCTTAGTACTGTTTCAAGTGGATCTAATTAAACAGATTAATTTGACATATTTAGTTATTTATTGTGTTCCTTACATTAAATAACTCCACTATCTCTTGCTTTTGAGTTTATACATTTCTTATAGACTATGACAATCATCTTTTAAATATTTGAAATTACAAAATAATATAATGTTAATTTGATTGGGTTTGTAGTATTTAACTGGGGATGTGCAAATGTAATTTGAAAGAGTTGTTAATTTTTTTCTCCTTTTTTTCTTTCTTTAAATGAAAAAGAAGATGCAAGTGTAAGAGTGACATGCCCTCCCCCACCAAAATAAAATAAAGAAGGGTTATTAATGCAGTACTGCCCAAGTCTTTCCTCCCTATTCCCAACTCCATGGTGAGAAAAAGCTATCCCAGAATTCTCACTTTGCTCAAAAGTCACCAACTAAAAAGAATTTTGCCATTCCTCAAATGGACAAATCTAATCATTTTTTAATGTCATGTGTGTTTTCTTTTTTTTAATTTATTATTTTTTGTCTGGATTTTCTGCAACGTCTTCCTACCTTTTTACTTGAAAGTTTTATTTATGTTTTTTATATGTTTGTACTAAATTGTGTTAACACAATGTTAATTTGATTGTGTTCATAGCATTTAATGTAGGTTTTTTTGTTTTGGAGATTACTGATTGGGGCTATGTAAACACAGTTTGAAAGAGTTGGTATTTGAACTTATGCTAACTTAATACTTAACTATCTTATTTTATTTTTATTTTTAATTTTTTTATCCCACACATGCACAGGTATGTATACATGTCTGTACTGGGTCAACTGTGGGCGGCAGCTTGACTTTCCAGATGAGTTATCTGAAAGAAAATTTGTTCTTTGAAATAATATATCTGGAAGACAAAGCTAGGATTGTTTCTTTTTTTTTTTTTTTTTTAATAGGAGAGGAAAGGTTCTCTTATTGCCTGGTCTATACTACTTCCCATTCTCTTGAACAGGAATAGAGACTCGTCCCTTATTTCCTGTTTAGGAAGGGTTCCTTTCCTTTTCTCAGGCTTTAACAGTGGTGCTGTCATGAATTTCTTGTGATATGCATAGATGGTGGCAATGGCACTTTATACTCAGGGCACTGGGTTGGCAGTTTTCTGGTTGCTGTTCCTGACTGCTAGTTAAGAGCCTGAACTCTTGCAACACGTCTTGAGAGGCTTTACTGATCAACATTTGCATAATATTGAGGTCCTTGCACATAGATGGGTATCCCTGCAAGCACCTTCAGTGGGCAACCTCAAGGCCACACTATGTTGCAATCTGTGTCAGTTTCCCTTCCTGCATGTGTTACATTTGATGACCAACTGTTACTACTAACCAAGACCTGTTCCTTATCATTATAACACATTATAACTATAATCAACCAAAGATATAAGCCTAAACTAGCTCAACAAAAACAGCTAAACCTCTTAACTTTTCTTTCTTCAACATTAGGGATATTTGTACCAACTTCTCCAGTTCGGAATCATTCCTCTTCAAAAAGTCTCTGGATATCCTATCACTCTGTGAAACTTAGCTTTACTCTTCAATCCCTTCCTCTGGTTTCTTGATTCCTGGCTACCTTTCTCTCCTTAGAAAAAACTCTAAAGTCCACATGGCTGGCCTGGGAGTTTATGTCTGCAAATATCTCCCACTGGTTAGGGAACTCTCTCTTGAATCTCCAGACCATTCATACATGTGTTTCTGTTTCTCTCTACTTAACTCAGTTATTATAAATCACAATATTATCTTAATAAATATTACTTATAAAAACTACTATTATCGGCTGATATTCACATAGCATATTTAACATAATAGCCAAATACCAGTCATCTGAACAGAGATAAGCTGTCACAGAAATCTCTTCCCTCTAAAATTTCTCTATAAAAGATATTTTCAGCAAAACACCTATTTTCTAAAGTTTGTTTTGTCATTATACTAAGTCCAATTGAATTTCTACTCTGGACATAATAGAGCCGACAATGAGAGAAACATTTGAATAATTTTTAACATTTATATTAATAGTAATAATAATTCAGAAAACTCACAATTCTTTACTTGTTTAACTAATCTAGTACTGTTTTAAGAAAATCTTATTAAACAGATTATTTTGACTTATGTAGAAAATTTCATAAATTTCTTTTGATTCAATTCAACTAATTTCTAGTAATGAGAAATAGCAGATGATGACAATGCTTATTATTATGAATGTTGTAAGTTTTCTTAGAAGTGAATTTTGATAAAACAGACAGAAATTATTACTGTATCAATATGACGAATTGTATAAAAAACGTTTAGCCTAATGTAAACTTATAAAAGATTTTAATCCAATAGTTTATTAGCATACACATAAAAACAAATATTTATTCAAAATTATGAATAATTTATTAATCCTGCATTAGTCAAATGGGGTGCTTTATTATTCCCAATTTTTTTTAAGTACTTGTAATTACTAGTTGACAACTTGTTTCTCCTGCTCCTGTGGTGGGGGGCAGATGTAGCTCAGTTGTCATGGGAGACAGATGTCCTGTCATTCTAATATTTTTAAACTACAAGTATATTTTATATTTGTCACAGTGTATGATTTAAAAACAGTTTCACTGATAAAATCATTTGATTAATTCTAATATTTTTATATATTTATTATTTTTGATCTTTCACCATTAAACTTATGATCAAAACATACTGGTTCCCATTTGATCAGTGTTGAGCCTGGTCAATACTGAGATGGGGCACTGCTTATGAACACTGGGCACTGTAAGCCAAATCCTACAATCTGAAATGTGTTTTGACTTTAAATAGCCCTCAAAGGGTTGATAAGCTGTGAAAAACTAATTAATAAATTAATTATGTCAATAAGCTGTAGGATTGTCAAAACATGTCTGACATTGTAAAACAAAAAGATAAAAATATCATTTCATTGCAGAAATTCATGTATAATCATCTGAAAATTAAAAGTTATGAAAAGAACTCAAATTATCATTAATATTGATTTACTATATCCTTAACTGAAAATGAAATAACATGATGCCCTTTATAATTTAATTTTTTGTTCGCGTCGAAGAGTGCATTGTCCAGCTTGTTGTAAAACAAAACTTGTCATTCTTTATTTCAATGGTGAATTTACAAGCATTAAATGAATATCGACAAAATGTCCTGTTGTAAATTAAGGGAACACAACTAAAACTTCAAAAGAAAGTGTTCAAAGAAAGTAAAATGACTATAGCTGCAATGAGCAATGCTATTTACTGTTTTTCTTAATTTTTTTATACATGACATTTAAAAAGCAAGATTGGCAGGAAAATATTGCAAATGTTTTCTCATATTGTCTTTGGAGTGATAGTTCTACTGTTCAATGTTAGAGGACAATTTCTGCATAAAAATAGAATATATATATATATATATATATATATATATATATATATATATATATATATATATATATATATAACATTTATATATATATAATGGGATAAGATCAGAAACTTTGAGGTCCTGGACTGTGCAGAAACCACCAAAATTGAATCCATGATCCTGAAATTCTAATAGATGGACAATGACAGAATCCCAAAGCAACTTCTCTGTGGCTTGCTCTCTGAGGAAAGAGAAAGTATGGTAGGCCATTGAAACATTTTAAACAATGCATCAAGGCCGACATTAGCTATGCTGGAATATCCCACAGACAGCTTGTAGAGTGTGCACAGGATCAAACTGGATAGTGTACCCTCATGTACAAAGCAACAGAGACATTTGAGGCAATAGGACATGGCAGCATCAATAAGGCTCATGCAAAAAGAAAGGCAGTAGTCAAAGCCCCCAAACCTTCAAGCCAGTCTCCCTATTGTAGATGATGCAAATTTATATATATATGTAAACATATATGAATTTTATCTATATACAAAGTTATGTAAATATATAAAATGACATATATTGTGTAGTATTATTAGCAGTGTACCCATCAAAAATAAAATAATTATTTATGCATGGATCAGTATTCCTTTACCCAGTATCATATCATATGGTATATCATCAAAGTACAGTATCTGTTCTGCATGTTACTGATTCTTGGTTATTCATGGCTTTGTAATAAAAGAAGCGATTCCATCTCTGCAGCAGAACCTCATTCATTACACTAAAGAGAGGTTTGATAGATATAGTAGTGTTGAGGAATGGACACTATCTGTTTTGGGCCATATCCATGTGTATAATATCCTGTCACTTCTGGAATTGGCTTACTTAGATAAGGTATATAACTTGACCATCAGATCATGAATAAAGTGTAGTATCTGATCTTTGTGTTTCAGTTTTCGGGTTGTTCACAGAAATGTCTAGTTTAGTCCTAGGATGCAAACCCTGCAACAGTACCTCCTACATTACACTAAAAGAGAGAGTAGTACCACTCTGATGCATGCAAGACAGTGGTTGTAGACAATTTTTGTCCTTCACCCATATTAAACTGACCATGTGTTACATCCTAATTTTGTGGTTGGATGACTAAAATAAATAGCTCATTAGCAGTTCTACTTAGGCTCAGAGCGTAGTACATGCACATTTATTGAAAATTGTTATTAGATATGGATGCAGCCAGTGCAGTGATGACATGGCATTGCTGGGTGGAAGGGTCCCTAGACTAAAGTCAAGAGCCAGAGAAGAAGGTTTACTCAGTGGAATCAACAACCATGTGTCCATGATGATAGTGTGTCTTCAAGTTGGTAGACATCAGATGTCTGTGGTTTGTGGAAGGATGGGCCCTGCCTGATTTACTTGCCTAAGACACACAAATGAATAACTCTCCAGCCTTCAACCCAGATATGTTGAGGGAACTAGTCAGATGCTTAGTGACCCTATGACTGCACCCAGTTATAGGACTGATTATATATATATATATATATATATATATATATATATATATATATATCCTATGACTTGAAACATAATTTTTGCAGATGTAATGTTTTCATTTTTTAAAACAGGGTGAATTAGGTCTATCAGCCTGTGCATTCAAGAGACTTAATAACGAAAATGTGCTCCAAGGCATGGTTTGCACTTGTGTCCCCCTTTGTAGGGGAAACCACCATCTGATCCTGTGTGCTTTAGACAATTCAGCCACTGATAGCACCAGAACCCAGCAAGGTTCAATTATCCTTCTGTATAATGCACATACTCTTGTTTAGAACTTCTCAGAAGCTGATATCTTCTCATGTTTCCATATTCAAAATATGTAATTTCCAAGGAAATGATAGAGTCTTTATTATGACATTATTTCCAACTCCAAAATAAGCTATAAAATGAGCATACAAAATTCACAAATACCAAAAAAATAGATAGCACTTAAAGCAACAACACAAAATTCATAATCCTACCCTGTAACACTTTTTCTATAAAATTTGTAAATAAATTAGTCATCCCTAATATGAGGATCTTTACCATTATATCCAATACAAGAAGAAAAATAAATTCAGCACCAATTCAGATGTTGGTACTTAACAAATAAAATTCTTACCATGTAAAAACATTTCTATCAGAGATACATCACAAAATTTAAAAGCCTGTATCTATGAGCATAAAAGAGATTTACATTTAGACAACTATTCAAACAGGCTCATAATATACAGTAACAAAACTGCCCATAAATTTGGTTTTACAAATGCTACTCTAATTAAAACAGAACATAATTCTTTATGTTGAAAGTACTTTGAGGGACTACTAATAACAATATTACCATTAACATACATCAAAAAACTTTATTGAATTCATTCTTAAAAAATCTAATGTATGCTTATCTAAAACAAATGGTAAGTGTAAAAATATTCCTTATTATCAACATGCAAAAAAACACCAAAATATAATGTCCACTAGACATACACACATACCCTTATGAATACACATTATCATTTGAATCCCATATAGACAAACTAGAATTATTATACACTTACATACATAAAGCAATATTTATGGTTTTTTCAGTTAAGCTTGAAATTAATTTCTTGGAACTCTGAATGGACACATTGTGGAATAATCCACGTTACATTTTCACCCCTTTGCAGAACAATCCATTTTTACACCCACACACCTGTTATCGAATCAAAATACTAGTTCTGACAAACTCAATTTCTCATTGGCTAACAGCCTTAAAAAACTAAGTATGCACGTGAAAAATGCCTTTGGCGCTCAAACGTGTTTGAGCTTATTTTTCCTTTCCAGAACCTATAAAAGAAAGAAATTCGAACCAACTTACCAGTCAGAATTCCACACTCAGAGAGATGCCAACCAATTCCACACCAGTTTAAACTTTGACTTTCCCATGCGAATTAACCTCTGACTAAACAATCTTTTGGCATACTCAATCTCTCTTTTAAACAAACTTCTCAAAAATTCATTTACTTTACTTGAGAAAGTGAAATATATATTCACTACATATTAGTAACAAACAAAATTTTTAACAATTAACAGTTCAAGGTACACAACTTTGTACAACTTAAAAATACTTTACATAACACTCATATACATACACTAACGTTTGAACTGTAAAATCGAACACTTTTGTACATTGAACAGCAAACTGTTTCTTTCAACAAATCATCAAAACAAAGATTTAAACATTCAAACACATTCAACAACTATATGTCTTAACATATCAATATACAACAAATCACCAATTTATCACTCACTTGTATATATATTTTAATTGTATATAAATCTCTGTTTGTTGTGTATTTTACTTGTCTTTGTTTTCAACTCTGCTTTTGCATGATCTGTTCTAAATATTCACTTATTATTTGTTGTAGATGAATGTAATGAACACGCCACCTAAAAATTCCTTCTGATTTAACCAAATACATTCACTAATCCTTAACAGCATCATCACTACTTGAATTTGGAATGCCACAAGTTATACTAACATTTGTTTAAAAAATTGAATGCATGTGAAGCATGATTAACCAATGAGAATCAAACGACACAAAAGTAAAAACACCAGAATTTCTTTCTTCTTTTTCTCCATATCTCATTCTTTGATGAAGCTCTATATTCTGTACCTATGGATGATAATGGGTGTGTCCCAATTCCTATAAATACAGTGGTATATACTGTATGTTGTCTTCCACTTGGGATTCACTTGTGATTTACCTTATTTCACTTCTAGCTCACCACTAGCAGTTGATTACTTACTACACACCGATGGCGAATCTTGTATGTTGTTCCTGTTATAAATATTATCATTCCATTTCTAACCTTCGTTTTGGTTATTCTTATTCAGTAACCTTTCCTAGGTGACAACAACACTTTAATAAAAGTGAAACATGTTAGATTGATAAACATTTGTGGGTTAGTTAAGTGCTGTACATGATACACACTTGGGTGATTATGTCTCTTTTGTTTTATGACCTCCTAGGCAGAATTTTTTCTGCAGCAAGTTACCATTTTTTTCTCTGGTAGACTGGTTGCCAACCAAGGCTGTAGAATCAAGTCTATCCTTCTATTCACCTCATAGTTGGGGGAGGGATGAAGAAATGATTTCATACTTTTCCCTTTGTGTGTAAGTGAATGTAAGAAACATTCACTTACACACAATGTGGATATAATAATTATAAAACAGAAAAATGTAACAGATATCTAATTATGTTTAAAATGATTCAAAATTCATATATTATTAGTTTATGAGATGTTTTGCAACTTAAAGAGTTAAAAATCGATTGTTTATATTAAAGTCTCCACGCTTGCATCCATATACTCAGATGAAAACAGGAAATTCATCATTCAAATTTGCATTATACCCTTTTACAAGAATAGATATAGTAAAAATATAATTGCCTCCATATTAATCTAGTATCAATTTAGTTAACACAAAAGCATGCTTGCATTCAAATTTATTGCAAATACTTAGATGATTGTGAGAATATTTTTTTCTGATTAGTTTTATTAAACTCGTAATCTTAATTAAAATGACTTGTAAGTAACAAAATTCATTTGACAAAAATTAGTCAGAATGAATATGAAAAGAAATATTTGATTAAAAAGTAAAGATTATCAATTAGGCAGAAAATAGCACATATACATTTTCTGTATATCAGACAATGGTAAAGAATTTGCTCACCTGAAAAATTTCTTAATACTCTTTGAGCCTTTATTGAACTGAGCAATAGTACATTTCTAAAACACTTGGTGAACTAATTCATAATCCTTTCAATGATTAACTCAACACTGTTTGATCATGAGATTTCATTTACAATCTTTAATATATATAATAAACTTTTTGTAGTTTTTATTATAAATATACAAGTTTTATATGTATATATGTGTGTGTGTGTGTGTATATAAAAGATGTACAGTATTATATGCATAGTGTGACATTCATATATCTATTTAATCTATCAATCTATCTATTTATAGTATACAAACATACACAATTATAGTGATTTACTAAGCATAGATTAGATGTGGTACAAGGCAGAAAATATGAAGTACCTAGTGAGGATCAAACTCACTACCCAGTCATAATTAATCTAACAAGGCAAGCTTGCTAACCATTGCATTACACTGAGGTGCCCTATATATATGTATATATATATATATATATATATATTAAATATGACTGACAAGTTAGTGTGATTAAGCTTTTTATTTAATTTTTCTTGTATTTGTATAAATTTTTCTTTTCTAGACATAAAGTGTGCAAAAATTTTCAAAATGTTGTATATTTTTTTGACTATACATTCACCTGTAGAACCACATTTCTGCTGTCTCAAGTCTTCTTTTCATCTGTGTAGAGATTGTCTAGCATTTACGGACATATAGGAGAACTGATATTACATAACAGTTCAGTACTATTTCCTTTGTTTCTAATTAAATGTTTCTCTTTCTTAAAACTCTGATTAGTTTTTTCGAATGCATCTTTGGCTATCCCAGTATGCCTTTGGATTACAGTGTTGCACTTTCTGTATGGTTGCAAAAGAATAACCAAAACAACAAAGTATTGCCAGTAGGGAAGAAAGTAAAGATATGTTAAAATAGATTTGTCATTAAACCCAGCATAAAGTATCAAGCAGAATGTCTCTCTATGGGTGAGGGAAACAACCTGGAGAATGGGGACATTGGTAGTGTATGGGTCTGACATTGAAGCTTGTGTTGGTTCAGTTGATGAGAGCACACTGGTGAACTGCTTGCCTTCTGCTTTGAGTGCCACAAGCAGGATGTATACTGTTGTGTATGATACACCTAATTTACATAAGTGGAGTACCGACCATATAAATATGGGTTGGTACCGGAAGACGACGGAAGATTAAGAGATCGAATCCAGAGACTCTGCCCGACTGCGACTTAGTCAACCCATTCTGCAGGAACAGTCTTCCCAAGAATATACCAAAACTACCTGTAAATATTGTGTACCTTTTTTCATTGTTTCAATACATTTTTGTTACGTACATTTTGTGTTGTATTATTATTATTCCATGCTTATTCAAGCTTCAACATATACATAACTCAGCATTTTGTCATACTTTTGCTTTAGCAGCAATGTTCATGTTTGGCTTCAACATTTAAACTGTATTTTATAATTTTGGGGGATTTTTTTCATGAGCTGGATAAAACTCCTGTGCAGAGAGTGACTATTTTTATTTTGAATTTGATTTCATAGCATTCACATTCAGCCGAGAGGTTTTGATATGGAGTGAGTCAGAAAGAGATCTAATTTAAAGCAGAGTATAACAATCTCAAGTAAGTCAATAAAAATTGCTAGGACACGTGGAGGGTGGTTATTACGCAAACAGAGAGGACAATAAAAGAACAGGATTCAAGGAGACAGAAGAGGATGATTGACATCGCATTTAAATTTTTGAACATTGTAGTTGGTAGGAAAGCAAGAAGCTGGAGAAGTGTTCCACAGGTGAGAAGTGTGAGAGAAGAAACTATTAGCATCAAACTTATGGATATAACTATCAATTTCAACAGTGAAATTATGAGACGTAGCTGCCAATCTAGTACAGCACTTAAATTTTTGAAGTTGAAGTACCAATGAGAAAAGCCAATCAGAATAATTATCATGAAAATATTTATTAAAAAAGCAAAGGAAATTACATTACAGTAGTGGGAATATGACTAAAGCTGAGATGCCAGGTCAGGACTTATAATGTTGCTAATTCTTCTTACTGTATTCCTGTGCTAGTAATTTTGGACCTTTTTTTTTATTTTTGTGTTTTTTAATCTACTGTCCCTTTATAACGTGTTGCAGACTAGCTCGATACATCCCTGACAAATATATTTTTTGAGACAGTGTAATAGAATTTAAAAGTTAAAATAAAAGGAGTTATATATTTAATTTCTTTTATCATTTTACACAATCTTTTTTCGATATGATCAGGATAATATCTTATTCTTTGATTTCTGTAATTTTTCGATGAAAACAAACTGAAAAATAATTTAATCATGATTGCAAATTACTGAATATACAGGACACAGGAACATTTTAAAAATAAAGTTTAAGTATGGGCATTGAGTGATTCTAAACAATCATCTCATTAAACTCTAATAAAAATTTTGAAGAACTCTAGCAATCATCTGACTAAACTTTGACAAACATCTCACTGAACTCTGACAATTACACATCTGAACTCTCACAATTACACTTCTGAACTCTCACAATAATCTCACTGAATTCTAACAATCATCTCAATGACCTCTAACAAACATCTTGCACAACACATGTCTTGAATAACTTAGCAAATATTTCTTTAAAGGAAAATGTTAAACAATTCTTTAAAAAATACACCATTATTATACCATTTTGATGATTCTGGTATTCTTGGATAAATTGCAACATTTACAGAAGTTGTTCAAGTGGCTTTCTTGGACTGAGTGTCTATGTTTATTAATGTATCCCAAATGAGACATATTACGTTTGGCTTAAAGCTAAGGATGCAATCACTCGAAGAGTCACATAAAAATCTTAGCGTCTATTTATGTCAGAGTCAATAAACTTCAGATTTTCATTAGGTAAAGGCAAAGAAGATAATTAAAGTTAGCAGTTTGATCATTTCCTTTGAAACATAATTGGGAATAATGTGGAAAGAGTAATAAGAATAATAAAAAACACCCAATTAACTGCAACATAAAGTGGTTTGGCTGGTACTTGTTAAATGCATGGATTTTACAACTGTAGCAATGGTTCTAATAAAAATACAAATTGCTTACTCTTCATCTGAATTTCTGGGATGATTAGTTATTATTTACATTCAGATTAATGTCTTATAACACAAAGTTTCAGCTGTCATGTCCTCCCACCTTCTTCAGGTGTCTGTCAATCTCAGTAATCTTCAAGGATTCAAGTTCTAGACTCAGGATTATCACATGGGACACTAGCCTAGTGGACTGGTTCAAGAATTTGACGACATTGTAATTGGATATTCAATCTCTGGGTCAGGCAGGTGAGACTTAGACTCAGTGGATACAGTGAGAGTAATAACTGGACAGTACTAAATAAAAACAAGATGAGAGTTCCTTAGACATGGACAGAAGAACAAGAACAATCTACCTTTTTATATGAAAAATATTGAGGTTGAGATGTTTTGAGATGAAAATGGATAGCTGAGGTGATTGGTCAATCTAGAAAGTGGTAAATGTCATTAAGATGTGCAGTCATGTTGAGTAGTGGTAGTAGTGCTCTGCAATTTGCAACTCTGTTGTCATGGTGATGAGATCATGGTGGCAGTAGCAGCAGCAGTAACAGCAAATTTGAAATTTCCAGAAAAAGGCTGGAGAGTACATTACGGCTCCTATAAAGTATTTCTTTTTAAGCTGGGTCTTTAGTAGAGGCCCTTATAGCTAAGATTCCTCTGTTTGCTTCTAAAGTGGTGTTCTCCATCTAATATTTTTAATTCAGTCTACAGGATTTTGAGCTCAATCATGCCTGATGTCTTTGTCTTCTGTAATTTTCTGGAATAGTAAGTGTGTGTTCAATCTTTGAGCATATTTGTGTTTAAATAAACATGAAAATGCCTGATGTTTCTTGTACAATCTCATGATAAACAATAATTCTGGTAAATCATTGATGATACTTCATTGGTCTGCATACCTGAAAATCTGATCAAGGAAAGTGGTAGTTATCTTATGGATTAAAATATCGAACAACTAAATATTTGCTTGGGTGTTAAATATGTCTGTACAAGGAAAAAGGTTGTTTATTTGACTTCTCTACACAAAGCACTGCATCTTACATTACTTTGAGCTGATAATGTGGATATAAAATCTCTTTTGTTTTGGTTTCAGGCTGTTTGAGAGATAATAATAGTTTATCTTATGTGCTTGTTTTCAGATATACCTTTAAAATACTTTCCCAAGATGAAGTTCTTTGATGTGGTTACTTTGATTCAGAGCTTTTTCTTTTCAGTTTTATCAACTACAGAACATTAATCTTCACTTTTCCTTCATGTATAAGCACCTTGACTATCAAACATTTATCATGCCTATTGTATGCTTATATTGTTCTCTTTCATTCATGTTTAGGCTAGACTACATTTCATGAATGTGTGTGTATGCATATATATATATATATATATATATATATATATATATATATATATATATATATATATATATATATATAATGGGAGTTTTATATATATATATATATATATATATATATATATATATATATATATATATATATGGGATAACAATATATAATTTTTTTATATATCAAGAATAATTTTTAGAAAGATATATGACAAAATGGAAAAAGTTTTTGTGTCATGCATTTTGTCCTTTAGGACTTTATTGAACTAAGTTTATTTACCTAAACAAACTTAGTCACATGAAAACTTCCACAATTTGTCATACATTTTTCCCTATATTATACTATTTATATATATATATATATATATATATATATATATATATATATATATATATATATACTATACGCAAAGTTGCAATTAGATTTTATTCCGATTTATTCCGCATGCTGGTCGGATATGAACACCACAAAGGCAGAAAACAAGATTCATTTTCTTTCCATTGGGCTCCATGCATCACCTCCAGTCTATGAAGTGAACTCTGTTGGTGGTCAATTGTGAATATTCCTGCTGGTAAAAGAGATGCCCCTGGAGACTACCAGACCTGCTTAAAAGCAGGCTCTGAGAATGACCAGACCAAACTTGTGGCCCAGTGTGGCCACCAACCGTCATGCAGGAGGTTGCTGTTACTACTGCTGCTGTTACTGCCACCATGATCTCATCACTATGACAACAGGGTTGTGAATTGCAGAGCACTACTACCACCACTCAATGTGAAATGCACATCTTAATGACCTTTATCACTTCCTGGCTTGACCAACCACCTCAGCTATCCATTTTCAACTTGAAACATCTCAACCTCAACTCCACCCAGCATAGCTATCCAGCTTCAACTTGAAACATCTCAACCTCGATTCCTCCCAGCTAGAAGCCTTCATCAATACCAATCCATGCCATCACTTCAGCCTACCTTTACTTGTTTCCAAGGCATTCCCTTCACAGTTGGCTCCAGTGACATACACTCCACAGAACAGGTCTACATCGACATTTACAAGGTATTTCCTTCACAGTCAATACAGCAACCTTCGTTCCACAGAACAGGTCTACCATCACCCACCATTACCTCAGCCTACCTTGACAGGTTTTGAAGGCATTCCCTTCACAGTTGACACCAGTGCACTCCATTTTACAGAACAGGCCTGCCTCAACTTATTTACAAGACATTCCCTTCACTTTCAACACTGCAACGTCTGTTCCATGGAACAGGATTATTAAAACCACATGAATCTGATATCACCCCAGTTCAACACAACAGGTCTACCAACCAACAAGATGACCTGTCATTGTGACCTCAATCCTCCAAACATGTCCTAACTGTATCCAGGGATCTTGGCCATGTCAGCGAGTTATATTGAAACAGCCACTTCTGACCAGTGCCAGATCTTTGAACAGACTGGGATTGAGAAAGTCAAGAACAACAAAAGGTGTAGAATACTTCACAAACTGAGATCGGTCAAGAAATCTCTTAGGCAAACTCCTTTCAGTAAAGCAAGTAATTTAATTTTTAAATTTAAATAATAAAATCACTTCTAAAGTAATTTTTGTGGTCAAATCTCAGGTGACACACAATGGACTTGATGGATTGGCCAAAGGATAGATTTTATCTGATGCAGGTGTGCCTGTGGCTAAAAGAAGGCAGCAAGGAGATGGCTTTATAAATCATTATTGAAGCATTCAAAGTTAATAAACTGAAGAGTGCTATGGTGATTTCATGGACAAGATTTTCTTTGAATGGTATGTGTCCTAGCCTTGCAGTTTCAAAATGAAGTGTGTATTTATGTATAAAAATGCTTCTTCTCATGTATCTAAGGTTACCCATTAATATGTTTTTAGTGTAAAACGTTTACAGGAGAGAAGATAATGGAATGGCTACCATCAAATCCTGATTGGAATCTGATCATAAATCTATGGTCAATTGTGAAGATAAAATTATATGAAAGTGGAAAACAATATGACAGCAAAGTAGGCCTATGGGAAGAAATTAAAACCATGTCAGAAGTTGAACCTGCTACAGTAAAAAAAGAAATTAAAATCAATGGATAATAGATTGCTGAGTGTTATTGAAAACACAGGTTACTATAATAAGATGTAAATGCTTCATTATAGGTTTTGATCAATTGATGATAATTTTATTACCTTTTTATTGAAATAAAAAGTGATTTTCTGATTTTGCATAACTTCAGCCTGCAGTTTTTAGGATAAATCCATTTAACTTAAATAAAACATGTTGACACTATCTAAAAAAATATATATCTACCAAACAAAAAGATGACCTGCCACTCTGACCTCAATCCTCCAAACATGTCCTAACTGTATCCTGTGATTTTGGCCATGTCAGCGAGTTATATTGAAACAGCCACTTCTGACCAGTGCCAGATCTTTGAACAGGCTGGGATTGAGAAAGTCAAGAACAAAAGGTGTAGAATACTTCACAAACTATATAAATTTTTATAAATCAAGAACAGTTTTCACATATGTCAATATAGATATCAATATATATATATATATATATATATATATGGCATAAAATATATAAATCTTTATATATCAAGAACTGTTTTCATATATATATATATATATATTTATAATGCATATTTACATATATATCAACATATATAAATATAATTATATCAAAATATATATACATATACAGTGTGTGATTGGTAAATTGGCATCATATTTTTAATTTCACGTATGTGTGTTGTTTGTTTTTAATTTTGTTGACTACACAGTATAGTAGTGTCACTTGGCCACTATCAGTGAGAAAAGGACTACCATGTTACAATTCACTCGGCCAGAAATTTGGAAAAGTCTTGGCATTTGTGCCGGAAGCTTCAATATGAACATTTCAGCATGTTTGTGTGTCAATCTGAAGATAGTGTAGAGAATTCGGAAAGAGTTGGATGAATCTAATAGTGATTACAAAGGTACAGCAGCCCAGAAAATTCACTTTGATTGTTCTGATGAGAAAGAAACTCCCAAATTTGTTGGTGAGGGCCTGAAACTCAACACAGGCCTACATTAAGGGCCTTGAGGAGAGAGTGTTACTCTAGGCCAAGAGGGTGGCTGCTGGAAGACCCTATGTTTGGCAACACGACTCTACACCATGTCACACAACCAAATCACCTAATTCCCTAGACTGCAACACCTTTGATTATTATGTGTGGAGCACAGTTGAGTGTGAGGGCAAAAAACTTCTTGTAACACCAAAGATGAACTGAAAGCAAAGTTTAGGGTAACATTCACCAACTTAAAAAGAAAGACAGTCCCAAAGTGAGATTCTGAAGTAGCCTGTTGGCCATGGTTAAAGGGAATGGCAATTTTATTGAATAAATTTACTCTTTAGTATTTCAAGATATTTTTGTGTAATTTTGGTATACATATCTGTCAAAATGAGATGTCAGTGTTCTTTTCTTTTTTATGCAATTTAGATGACAATTTATCTATCACACTCTATATATATATCAATATATATACCAACTGTTATGGTTACACCTTATGAATAAATTTGATGATTATTTATTTGCTTGCCTGTGTGTGTACGCCAACATGCATGTATATGGTTGCTTATATCTGGTTGTTTGATTTATCTATACTATATATCCATCTCTCTCTCTCTCTATATATATATAGAGATACACACATCAATATATATATATATATATATATATAGGCATACATACATACATACTCATATATTATATATTTTCTCTGTGTGTAACATTATTTTAATCATGATATACCAATTACTTTTTAAGAAAAATGTAGACTTTGTGATTGGAAGATTCACAAAAAATATTTACTATTTTTCTACTTAAAATGTCGGCATCAAATTTGTTGAAATTCATCTTCAGTCATCATTTGGTGTATAATCCACAAAAAAAGATTAATACATATTTCTTCAATAAATTCTGTTCTCTCTGATAATATTTCTATATTAAAAATCTTTTTTTCCATTTTTAGATTACAACATAATAGATATTTCCTCACTTTAATACAACAATTCAAAACCAGAATAATGGCCCACTTAGCTATTATCAAACCTAACAGTTTAACAAAATTGTTGGTGTATTATATCCTAATAATCTAAATAAAATTAGATCTGAAATATCCATTGTAAATAAGACAGTGGTCCATGTACAGCAAAAATATCAAATGTAAAAGTTCTTGAAAAATATTTTTTGACTTTAAATACCTGACAGGCTGAGAGAGCGAGTGTTTTTTAAAAAAATATTAGATTAAAAGGTAAAAACACAGTATTATATCTTGAAATTATATATGATTTCAAAGATCAAAAGGAACCAATTTCATGTAAGTATATTTGAGTAAATATATAAAAATATATGTGTACTTGTACTGACATGACT
>CAHIKZ030001343.1:227500-272500 GCA_903632075.3 Acanthosepion pharaonis
AACCTCAGACATGAGTTCATATGGATGTCTGTAATCACAAATGCTAAAAACTCTCCTAGGTTATAATTTCTTAAAGCATTTTGGTCTGACGGTCAACTGTACAAACAATTGACTGACTGACACAACAACTAACAGTCTAACACAAAGTTGACTCCTGAGATAATGAACATTGTAGTGGACCAAGATATCACTGCTAACAAGACAGTATGAAAAATTATAAAAAAATATCCAAACATAATTTCACCACATTGCAAACCTAATGTAGCAAAACCAAACATTTTTCATAGGATTGTGACTGGGAACAACTGTCCCACATTTTCTAAACCACTTCAACTATTGGCACAGAAATTTGACATAGTGAAAGAGGAATTTAGATAACTCCAAAAAGTGGGTAAAATATTCCCTTCAAAATTGAAATTGAATTCAACCTTTCCAACATCAGATGGTATATATTAACCTATAGGTGACTACAGCCAACTTAATTCAACTAGAAAAATAGACTGAGAATATAAATCTATATATGTTGAATATAAATACCTTATCATTTAAAGTACATGGTTAAAAAATCTTTTCAAAAATTTGATTTACCAATCAATAGCTTATCAAGTGTCAATCCACCCTGACAACATATAGGAAAAAGCCATTATAACACAATTTGGTTTGTTTGAGTACAATTACATGCCTTTCTGACTATGAAAAGCATCTAGCACATTTCAGTGGATGATAGAAAATATCTTTTATGACTCCAGTTGTATATTCATATACATTGATGACATCATCTTCTTGAATGACAAAGAAACTCATTCCAAGTACATCAACTAAGTCTTACAAAAACTCAAGTGATCTTAAAATTTATTTTCAAAATGTCTGTTGAGTGCTCACAAACTTGAATTTTCAGAATTCAACATTTCTAGTGATGACATTAAACCCAGCACTAAGTAACTTGCTGAGTTAAATGATTTTCCTCTGCCAAATGACTTATAATCATGGCGTCAATTCCTTGGAATGGTCAATTTCTATAGGAAGCTCATTCCCTGTCTTAGTGATATGATTTTCCTACTCACTGAATGCATAGATGTGAATCCAAAATTGAAATACTTAATACTAAAAAAAAGAAGACATGGGATTTTTGAAACTATAAAAAAGACTATCAAGTGAAAATGTTCTTGCCTACCCCAACTTAAAGGTTAATTCAGCTTGTGACGGATAGTTCTAAATATGTTGTATGTACAGTATTACACTAAATGATTAAACAATCTACCAATTATAATTTTTGTCATATTTATTAACACTGTGGATTTTCTTTTAATCATTACATAAGGCCAATACACATCCAAAACAATTATACAAGCATATGGTGAGAACAGACATTGCCATACGATAAACAACTCATCTATAACTGATCACCTTCTATCATGACAAGAGCCTATTTACATATAGGCATTGTGTACAGAGTTCAACACTGAATGGCTACAGTCTGTGTAATGCAATACTCATACTATATATCTCTCTCTCTCTCTCTATATATATATATATATATATATATCTAAAAATTTCAGATACAGTATATCTATAAAAGGATGCGTGTGTGTGTGTGTGTGTGTGTGTGTGTGTGTATATATATATATATATATATATATATAGATATGTGAATGTGTGGAGAGAGTGAGAGAAACTTTATATATAAGGCAATTTCTAAATGTTTGAGAAATCTAAAAACAGCAGGAAATTCAAAGGTGATGCTGAAACACTTTGCAAGAGGTGGTAGGAACAAGGTATTAAGTAATTTCTTCTCATGGTCAAATACTCTAAAATGTTGGGTTACATCTCATATAGAGATGTGTATTGAAAATTGTTTTGATATATGCTCTAATACATATTGAAAAAGTAAGAATATTACTTTCAAACCTCTTTTCAATTCTTATTTAAAATCAACAAAAAACTAAAAACACCTTCATGATAAATGTGCAGATATTCATTCATGTCTATTTAGAACGATATCTACATCCACATAATTTTGTTCAAGTTGAAGAGATTATTGATTCAGTCATTGAAATTTCCTGCTTTTCATCCCAACAGAAATCTTCATCTTGTAATTATCGTAAACTGATAAAATGTGAATTATCTCCCTTAAGCCATCATTGTAAAAATGAACAACTTAATTCATCTCCAAAAAACAAAAAATTAAAAAGAAAAACTAAATTAATGGTGGATGCGTGGAAAGCTGGAAAATCAAAAACCCTCAAAAGAATTTATTTTTAATTTTAATCAGTTTGTGCAGAAAATGTTGCTGTATGATGATTTATATTTTAAAAGAAGATTGTGTGCAAAAATACGCACAAAATTAATGAAATGGGTTGTGTGGATGTGTGAAAACTTTCTTAGTTGAACTAAATCACCTTTATGCGTAAGTAATGATCCTAGGTATTTAGCAGAGAGAATCAATATGGGAAAACAAACATGAAAACTTGATTTCTGGTCTGTAAAGATCTGTTAAAAATTCAATCTCAAAAAAAATAAAAAAATAAAAAAAAATAAATAATAAAAAATAAAAGAAAGAAACCAATAAAAAAAGGAACAAAACAAATGAAAAATACCAAAAAGAAAATAAAAAAAAGAAAATAAAAGCAAATTGGCAGATGATTTCATTAAGACATATTTTTTTCAATTTCTTTCTTGACATTTTGGCACAGAAAAGCAACAAGCAAGGTTCTTTTGCAGAATTGGTTAATTAAAATGTGAGTGTGAAATTTTAAAAAATTCTTCAAAAAAAAAAAAAAAATGAAAAAAGAGGAAAGAATTAAGCAACATATTTGCCTATCTCTCAACACCTTTCCACTAATTTAGTGCAATGAATATCAAATTACCATATTTTGTGGCTTGTATGATGCATTTGCCTACCCCATTAAAATATCCATTAAAAAAAAAAAAGAAAAAGAGGAAAAAAATAAGCAACATATTTATCTGTCAACACCTTTCCACTAATTTAATGCTATGAATATCAAATTACTATATTTTGTGTCTTGTATGATTGCATTTGCCTACCCCATTAAAAAAATTATTTTCCTTTGAAACAAGTAATAAACTTGAGATGTTGGGAGAGTAGATGTTCTGTTAATAACTTAGTTTCTGGAATATTTATTTTTAAAATTATTTAATGACAACTTGATTGTTTCACTGTATCTTATAAGACTGAAAATTAAAGCATCTTTTATAGCGTTACAAACTACTACTTCTATGTGTTGTGTTTCCTGTCTTTTGTAGCTCTTAATAAATTTTGTCTTTTTGTTATCTCTCCTAAACCTTGCTCCATCATTCATTAATTCAAGTTTGTTAGGTAGGTTACACATTGTTTTCAATCTCTCTTGTGTGCATAAAATTTTCTAAGCCTTCTTTCCTCATTATGTGACCTAGAAATTTCAACTACTCTTCTTCATATTAAGTATACATCCTTTTTGTTATCATTTTTTCTAAAACTTTATTGTTGCTGCTCCCACGTTCATTCCATGGTATTCACAACATCCTTCTATAGAATCACATTTCCATTGCCTCATTTCTCGTCTTCATATGTGTGGAGATTGTCCAGCATTTACTGTCATATAGGAGAACAGATATTATATAACAGTTCAATACTCTTTTCATTGTTTCTAATGAAATTTTTCTATTTCTTAATACTTTGCTTAGCTTTTAGAAAACATCTTTTGCTATTCCAATATGCCTTCAGATTACAGTATTACATTTTCTGTTCACTGTTAAAACACTTCCCAGATATTTAAATTGTTGAGACATTTTATAATGTATCTATTTGCATAATATATACAATTTATATTACAGTATTGTTCGCCTAATACAGAGCACAAGTACCACTCAAAGTAGAGGGTTACCAAAAGAATTTATTTTATGGATATAATAGAAGACAATAAGAAGTTGAGATTTTGAGGATATGTAGGATAGACAAAGGTTTCAAGAGGTTAAGATTGTAGTGTTTAGGAAAGCAGCCACTTGGGAGTCTGTTACACAAAACAGCAGCTAATGGGAAGAAGTAGTCTGAATGAAACTTCTTTTTTTACCAATGGAATATAAAGGAAATAAAAATGATTTGACCCTGTGTATATGGAATGGCAGGTCTTAGCTGTAAAGACTTGTACTACTGGAAGTAAGGAATGTAGTTTGGTAGAACAAGGAGCTTGCAATGTTTTCTTTTATGGGAAAGAGGCTGTAGGGTAGAAAATAATTCTTCGTTCACACGGCTGCATAGTTGCTTTTGAATTTGCGGGTTACCGCAACATAGCTTTGCCAGTTTTGTGAAGAAATCATTAGAGGGTGCTGTCAAACAGCTATAAAAAACAGGACACTTCCTGTCTTCATTCTCTTTTCTCTCTTTTCCTCCTAGCATGCTGGAATGATAATACCACCAGTACCTTGGTCCCAAGCATAGGAATATGTTTCTCTGTTGTGATTGCTTTAGTCAAGCCAGGAGCAGTGCTTCAACAATAGTGACCACCGACATGATTTGAACATACACATGATGCAACAAACTGTCAATGTTGCATATGAATATATACTTTTAATAATATATGTTTTTAAAGCCATAATAAAATTTTGTACCACCCCACAAATTATTAAAGCTTTATTTTTTATTATAATTTTATTACATCCGTAAAAATGTTTTTATGCAAGCTTACTCTTCAGTTTTATCTTTTTTTCTGTAGCCTCTTCAGTGGCAGAAATAGTTGCATCTATGCTTGTGGTTGATGTTTAAATTTAAGTCAAGATTAGGATTTTGAAAGTTTCTCTTTAAGACAGGCATGTCCACCTCAGTTGAAAGATTGACATAACACAATCTTCCTTTTACCAGAGCAGTAAGTATGTATACTTGTAAAATCTGAAATACCTGCACATGATAAATGTTTTGTATCTATCTGTCTATTCCAGAATGTTAATTTCTCTCAGTATCCATTAAAAATGCAGGTGGCATAGGGGTAACTGGTGTGATAAATAGAATTTGTAGGTAGGGTTCAAATTCCAGCTGAGGCTGTAGTATTCATTTTTGTTAATGCCTTAAAGTCAAAAATCCATCTCCTGAACAATGGGTAAAATAGTAGGGCAGACAAGGCTCTCTAGCCATGGTAGCAATTAGTCTAGGAAAAGGATGCTTGAATTTAAAAACACAGTGAAAACAACAGGAAATCGCTCCACTAATTTTCTGAAGAACACTTTTAGTGATATATAATTTGTTGATATTAAAGAAACAAAATAAAATTGTGGAGAGACATGATCACCTCAGTTCTAAAGAGATATGATGTTTAAAAATGAAATTATTAAGCTTAGATTAATCAAGGCCACAAAGTGAAACACTCAGTGAGGTTTCAACTCAGCAATGATTTGCTTAGCTTACTCATTAACCCTTACTCTACTCAAAGGAGCTAAACTGCTTATTTTATTCCTTGTCACTTTCTGTGATTGAAACATTAAATATTTTTTTGAATTAGCATTATTTTCTTGTTGGTTTGTAAGATATTAAAGATTGTCTGCTTATTTCATTTTTCATATTAGAAATAAACTCTTTAAAGGTCATTTTTCTTGTGTGTACATGTGTGTGATATGTAGATAGATTATATATATATATATCCCATAATAATAGAAAATGGTAATCCATATGGAATTACCAAGAGGATATAGATCCAGGGAGAGCTCTATGTCATTATTAATTAATATTAATAATTATTAATTAATTAATGAATATCAAACTTATGTGTTGATATTCATTAAAATATATATATATATATATATATATATATATAGAGAGAGAGAGAGAGAGAGAGAGAGAGAGAGGGAGCGAGAGAGAGAGCGAGAGAGCGAGAGATATGTATGTACATACATCAATAAGTCTGCAGATTAAAGATGAAAAAATATTTTACAGTATTTATTGTTCAACATAATCTCCTTCCTTGCCAATGCACTTAATTCAGTAGTGAATATGAATCATAGATTTAACATTATACAACAAAATTTTTAGATCAAAATTTAGCTCATAATTAGATGTTTGGCTGCAGACTTATTGATACTCCAGTGTACATACATTTGATTTGATTTGTTTTTTACAGGTTATCAACCATTTGTGGGTTATTTAAAGCTGAGGCATATTTTAGATTGTAAGAATAATTGTTTTTTTTTGTGAGTCAGTATTCAATTAACAATTTTTTTTCAGAATAACAATAATTCTTTCAGATACAAGTTCCAATATTTAACCCATAGCCCGGGGAGAAGAGATGGGTTCATATCTTTCCCAAGAGTATTTGCATGTAAGTGAATGTAACAAACCCAAGTGGAATTTGAACTCAACTCTCTGATTTCTCTTCTAGGTTGTTATTTATTACACCACCTGCACATTCAAGATTGATCAAGTTGTCAGGAAATAATTCAAATTTCAAATATTGCAGTATTAAATAATAATAAACAAATTTTAAAAACTTAGATAAATGTTTTCTATATCATTTGTAACTGATATTTACATGTACCTTTTTCTTAAGGTTATGATTTTCATAATAAAACTAGTGTACTATAATTGACTGCTGTGTTTCCAAACATCCCAAGAAAAAAAAAATAATGCTTATCATTAAAGTACTGAAATGTTATGCTAAATGCCAGCTTTTTGTTCTCATCAATATTTGAAGACATCACTGTAAAATAACTTTTGTTTCCATTAGAGCTAGTTTTACTTGAAAACACATATTAAAAAATTATTTAAAATACTATTTTGTAAAGACTAAAATCTTAAAAGCCACAAAGTACAGGTAATAAGGTCTTATATAAGTTAGTATTGTATTACTAAACAATGCATTAGTTCTGTAAACATCTAACGCAACAAATATAAATTATTTAGATTCCAAGAAGAGAGATTACCTTGAAAGAAGATCAAATGCATCACAAAGTATGAGAATTTTTTTTATAATAACTTTAATATTAAATGGATATATATGTTTGAGTGGAGATGTTGGTTTCTTTTTTAATGGTGTAATTCAAGGTCTCCTAGCCTGGGCATTCAAGAGTCATAATAAAATATATGTCTCTTTAGGCAGGATTTGAACTGGCAACCTACTTCAGGCCAAATGTGCTTTAATAAACTCAGCCACAAAAGACTTCATAGAAAAGCAAAATTCAGTTACCATTTTCAGGAAATACACATCTCTCGTTGGGACCTTTCAAAGTCCATATTGGCTAATTTTATTTTCATACCACAAAATTAAACAAAGAATTTTTTAAGGTATTAATAGATTTTATTGATAATCCAATATTATTTCTAATTGTTATCAGTGTTACATTTAGTAGATACATGTGTTTGAGTAGACATGCCTGTTTTTTTTGTTTTTTTTTAAACAGTGTAATTGACATCTACCAGCCTAGACAATTGAAAGTCTTACTAAAGAATATATACCTTAGAAATTTGAACAAACCAATCAGCAATACAAATTTGATAAAGTGCTAATTATTTTCTCTTCATTATCTCTGTACAGCAATAAAAATGGTAAAACATTACAAATACAAGCAAAAATGCATCTCTCTATCACAAATAAAAGTTTGTCAGAGGAAGAATAATAGAGAAGGCAACAGGAAAACACTTCACTAGCTTTTCCAGGAACAATCATGACAATGCACAATTTACAGATTGTTTTTTCATTTATATGCCATATTCTTTCAGGATAGAGGCAATCATGGCTCTCCAAAACGTTCTATCTTTTGTAGCCCTAAGCAATATTTGTCCTCTTACTATTTATTTTGTAGCTCTAAGCAACATTTGACTTCTTGCTATCTATTTTGTAGCTCTAAGCAATATTTGTCCTCTATCTATTTTGTAGCCCTAAGCAATATTTGTCCTCTTACTATCTATTTTGTAGCCCTAAGTAATATTTGACCTCTTACTATCTATTTTGTAGCTCTAAGCAATATTTGTCCTCTATCTATTTTGTAGCTCCAAGCAATATTTGTCCTCTATCTATTTTGTAGCTCTAAGCAATATTTGTCCTCTTGCTATCTATTTTGTAGCCGTAAGCAATATTTGTTCTCTTACTATCTATTTTGTAGCCCTAAGCAATATTTGAGCTCTTACTATCTATTTTGTAGCTCTAAGCAATATTTGACCTCTTACTATCTATTTTGTAGCTCTAAGCAATATTTGACCTCTTACTATCTATTTTGTAGCCCTAAGCAATATTTGTCCTCTTGCTATCTATTTTGTAGCCCTAAGCAATATTTGTCCTCTTACTATCTATTTTGTAGCTCCAAGCAATATTTGTCCTCTTGCTATCTATTTTGTAGCTCCAAGCAATATTTGTCCTCTATTTATTTTGTAGCTCCAAGCAATATTTGTCCTCTTACTATCTATTTTGTAGCTCCAAGCAATATTTGTCCTGTTACTATCTATTTTGTAGCTCTAAGCAATATTTGTCCTCTTACTATCTATTTTGTAGCTCTAAGCAATATTTGTCCTCGTACTATCTATTTTGTAGCTCTAAGCAATATTTGACCTTGTACTATCTATTTTGTAGCTCTAAGCAATATTTGACCTTGTACTATCTATTTTGTAGCTCTAAGCAATATTTGACCTTGTACTATCTATTTTGTAGCTCTAAGCAATATTTGTCCTCTTAATATTTTGTAGCTCTAAGCAATATTTGTCCTCTTGCTATCTATTTTGTAGCCCTAAGCAATATTTGTCTTCTTGCTATCTTGTGTAAATAGATGGCAGAAGAGGAACTTCCTAGTTCCTCTTCTGCCATCTATTTACATAAGCTTATTTGGTAGGTTATTTGATGTTTCCTTCTGTCAATCTTTATCAACAATAAGCCCTTTGAGTGGCCAATTTTACAAGCCCTCTTTTTTATTATATCCTAGAAATTTCAATGGTCACTTTCTGATTTTAACTACAAGTGAACTTTTTATTGCTATTTTCCTTAAAACATCCTTGTTACTCACATTCTACATCCATGGTATTCTCAGCATCCATTTGTAGAGCCACATCTCTGTTGTCTCCAATTTCCTCTTCATTTTTGAGAAAATTATCTAACATTCACTACCATCTAGGAGGATTGATATTATATAGCAGTTCAGCACACCTTGTTTCTAACAAAATTTTCCTGTCTCTTAATAATTTGTTTAGCTTTAGGAAGGTGTCTTTTACTATTTTAATACACTTTTGAATTTCTGTCTCATACTTTCTATCAGCTGTTATGGCACTTTCAAGATACATAAGATTCTGTATTTGTTTGATTCTCATGCCTCCAATTCTGATGTTTCTTAACTGAAAATCACTGCCTTGGCTGTCCCTCTTGCTAATGACCACACATTGTCTTTGTACTGATATTAAATTTAAAAAAAGGAAGTTGTGCAAAGTCATGATCAACTCTAACCTGAAAAGACATTTGTTGTGAAGTTTGTGACTCAAAGTTTCATACCTGAACTCCTCCTTCCTCAGTGGTATAAAGACTATACATACATATCACTGCAATATATTAACCTCAGATTAACAAAGGCTATGAACAGATGACATCTACTGAGGAGTGAACCCACTACAGGTTTGTGAAAAGGAATAGAAGGATAACCTCATTTGCTATTTGTGTATAACTCAAATATGATGATTGGTGCAAATGGCCTATACAGGCATCAATATGCCATTATTAATTTTTATATTTTAAAAAAAAATAGTAAATCAATAACTCTTTCTGTATGTAATCTCTCCTCTTGTTTACCAAAATAACTTATGTTTGATATATTCTAATGCTGCTTTAGTAAGAAGTTCCCAAAGCCCAGAAGAAAAATATATTGATCTACTCACCAAGAACTGTTTTAGGATCACACTGGAGGATGTTCTTTGTTGGTTTCACCATCCTCTCGACCATCTCACTAAGTAGGTTTACGGCCTCCTTCTGGCAGTACTGCTCAATGCTATTGATGCAGGCAATGTACTTGTAGATAACTCTGTGAACAAGAAAGAGAATAAGATACACATAAAAATATGGCTTACTTTATAAGTATTATATTCTTTTTTACCACAATTTATGTACACCTGTATTTTTTCAGGCATTCTGGGATTCTTGGCCTGCTTTTTACCATAAGTAAATTTTTTCTGTGAATTGGAAATTACATGCATATGTCATTCTGATATAACATGTAACATTATTCTTATTGTCAATTATTGGATGTAACGTTATTATTGTTAATTATTACATGTAATATGCTATTTTTAAAGGGAACAGTGAAGGTAGAATGGATATTATCTCACAAGAGTAATCACTTTGAAAAATTGTTTTAATAAAAGGAACAGAATAGAATTAAAAAATAAATAAATCTATAGAAAAGATAAAATCAATAATAATAATGTTAATAATAATAATATTAATAAGAAACATAAATAGTAAACAGCTTGATTTAAGAAAAGAAAAAAATACTGTTTGAGAATGTTCAACAATATTTCAACGGAATGTCTGTCTTCAAGTTATATTTTCTTTCAAGTTTAAAAATATATAAATCTACAAAAAATTATGGGTCTTTATACAAATGTAGCTTCTCTTGTAATGAAAACATCCCATTCTGCTTCAAAGACTGTTAGTTGCCAGTTAGAGTAATGGGGCTGATGCATTGTAAATTTCTGTTCATGAGTGGGAGTAGTTGGGAAGCATCATGACAAGTTTTTTCTTTTTTAAGTTTGAAGGATGATGCAGCCAAAGCAATCTGTGATTCCATCTAGATACCTGAGAACACCTTGAATCTGAGATTGTCTGGATGGAATGTGTTGCTCAACTTGAATGGATTTTTAAATGGATGCCACTAACTACAAGTTTGTGTATTGCTTTTATCAAAACCTATCATTATATTATGCAAATTTAGCTGTGGTAAATATGCCTGGGAATACCTTTATATAACTGGTTGACATGATGGGTATATCAGGCTATTTTACCCCAGCATAATTTTATTGATATGTTGCACTCTCACACAACAACAACAATAATAATAATAGTAATAATTGAATACCACTTACATCAAATGAGTAAAACAGAAAGCAAAATAAATTTGGCCAAATGAAATTACAAAAACTGGGAGGACAAGGTGTTGCATGGCAAATATCTAAAAAGAATGAAAGAAGCAGATGTGGACCAACAGATAACACATCAGTGGCTGAGGTGCAATTGTTTGAAAGCTGAGACAGAAGGCCTAATTATTGCAGCTTGGGACCAAAACCTCACAACCGGATTGTATTGTTGTCACATAATCATGAATGGAACTAACTTGAAATGAAGGACCTGTAGAAAATATAATGAAACTGATGACCATTATATCTCAGGGTGTCTGGTACTTGCAAAAAATTTATATACCCACATACATAACAAGATAGCGACATATATGCAATGGAAGATATGCAAGAAGCACAAAGTGAAAACCACTGAGAGATGCTATGAGCACCAACCAGACACAGTTACCCAAAAGATGTAACTATCCTCTGGAACATGCCAATTCAAACTGACAGGGAAATAAAAACCAACAGGGCTGATATTATCATAAAAGATAAGAAATTCAGGAAGTGTATGCATATTAACATAGCAGTACCATCTGAGAGAAACATCTCCATGAAAATTATTGAGAAATTGTCCAAAAACATAGACCTGAAGATCAAGACTAACAGGATGTGGGGAATGAAGACAGAGACTGAACAAATATTAATCCGAGCTCTGGGCCTTGTGAGAAAAAGAATGGACAATTTTGCTAAAAGTGTCCCAGGTCAAATCAGCATACAAGTTGCCCAGAAGATCGCCCTACTAGGAACATCCCATATACTAAGAAAAATACTATCAATTAAATAACATTTCTACTATAGGGCCTAAGGACCATAATTTGGACCTGGTTCTACAAGATACAAAGCTGGAAACATAACATACACAACTGATAAAACGAATAATAAATTTTTTATTTTTTTACAAAAAAATGATCAGTGGAAAATGTAATGAAGCCATTTATGACCTTAAATCTCTGGATGGGAGCTAGAAGGAAATGTGTATAAAACAGGAATCCAAGGAAATAATAATAATAATAATAATAATAATGTCCTGGAGAATAAAAGATCAAGTTGTTAAGATAAAGAAAATATAAAGTTAGTTTTTTTACACCATATCCTTTGGTGTCAGTTTAAACTGATGTCTTCTTTTTATTTTCATATATCTAAACTATATTTATAAACTATAATTTGGGGGAGTGAAGATTTCTCTGAAATATGTTGGAAAATTTCCAAGTTTTCATTTGAAATCAAGAATATAAGAACTTTAAGCAAAATGGACAAAATATACATAAAAAAAGAAGGTGTCAGTTTAGACTGATTCCAGGAGGATATGCGTTAAGTAGACAACAAAGTATCAAAGAAAAGAAGAAAGAAAAAAGAGAAGAGGTAAATTTTTTCAAGAGAAAGAAAAGTGTTTGTTTGGGACTTCAAGGCAGATCACTCACTCAGCTGAAATAGGAAAAGGCAGATTTTCTGTAATTGATAAAGAAAGACGTCTGCATTAAAGAATGAACAAAGCATAAGTTTTGGGATTTTGAGCTACAGACTGCCTAATCCGAGACAGAAAATTACTATGGGCTGCAAGTAATTGATTGGAAATCTATTCTCTCCTTAATTATAGTTCAGGCAATAATGATAAAGAAATTGTTGCATTTATTGTCAGTTAGAAGAGATCTACATTGAGATTTATAGGGATGTAGATGCATTTATATGGGCTTTTACCAAAGAATGATGGTTAGCAATATTGCCTTGCAGATAATTGCTAATTTAATATATTTAAACGTCACTAGTCTATTGTAGTTATGCTATCAGATTAAGCTTTTTTCTTTTTATTTTCTTTCATCCACTTGCATATATAAAATATGAGACTGAAACAATAAATTGTATTAATACTGGAGTGATATGTCTGTTGTCACAGCTATGGGTTAAATAGTTGGGAAAACTGTGTTTTGGCTTATGGCCACATCATGTTGAAACACCTGTTCATGTAAGATTACTGGTTAAGCAACATAGTCCCTGGCCAGTCACTAGATGGGTGACCAGTTTGGAATATCAGGAGCTGAAATCTTGCAGGTGTATAATGGATAATGGTTTGGAATTGTTAATTGGAGAACCAAGTTCCAATTTCTGTTGGGTTCATTATATTCACTTGTGTACAAATCCCCTTGAGAAAGGTATAAATTAACCTCTTCTCCCCCCAACAATGGATTAATTACTAAAACGTGTATTACTAAATCATTATTTTTTTTCTCCCAAAACTTACAATCTAAAAATATTTTCTGGCTTTAAATAACCTGCAATTCGTTGATAAGCCCCAGAAAAGAAATTTGGTTGGTAACCTGTCGAGATGAACAACAACTCAAAATTCAAAACTGGTTGGATATGGGGCTAGTAACTCCATCTCATAAAAACCTACTTGCAACAGACACTAGAGTAGTAATGCCTGTCATATTGAGGGCTGTGGCTCCATACTTCTCAGTAGAGTCAACAGGACTTGAGTGAGTGAGATGTCTGTTTTGTTGGAGGTAATAGGATTATATATATATATATATATATATATATATATATGCTTAACACATTCACTGCTTCATTGTAATAGCATTGTTAGCTGGCTGTGCAGGCCTATTTTGGGAAAAATAGTAAATTGCCATTGACTGGAAATTAATGATCATAAAGATGCTGATGGCGATTTCACACATGTACAGCTTGTTTAGTTCTTACAGAATACAGCGTAGTACCATTTAAATTAAAAAATATCCCCAACATAGAATATAATTAAAATATGTTACAAAATAGTCTGTAGTGTATGGTACTATATATTTATGCTGGTTTGGAAATAGCATTAAACATTAATTAGTTTATAACACCAATGCTAGGGATTGACATTTCATGGTTTTATTGGAAATGTATATATTGGCAGTTAATGTGAGTTTGGTACAGATGCAAATGTACATCTTGAAAATATATATGTATGTCAACAGCAGATTATGTTAGTTTCAATAAAGGTGTATTGGATGTCCCCAGCAGTAGAATTTTTATTATATTTGAATTTCCTGGGTGATCTTGTGGAAATTTGAGGAGGTGAAAATTTAACTTTGTAAAAATATTCAACTCATCCACAATGAAAAAGGAAAATAAAGAAAACAGGTAAATCTCATATTTTTTAGTGTTTTACAAAATATTTTTTCATTTGAATTCAGTTTCCTGTCAAGACAGTTTTCGTATGACAGGTAATAGACTCAATGCAGAAAGATAATGACTCCTTTTACTACTTTGACTCAGACTTTTACTTTGACTGCTATGAGAACTCACTTCTTGATGTGTTGTCCTTTTATTTTTACCTGGTATTTAGGCATAGTATGCCAGGCATAAATAAAACAACAGCACATCAGGCAATTTTTCTCATCAGATTCCATCTTGCACATTTATGAATCTACCATTCATCCAGGCATTGAATATTACTGCAACATATGGTCTGGTGCTTTTACTATATATCTTGAGCTTCTTCACAAAATACAAAGAAGGTGTCTGTAATGTAATTGATCTTGACTTGGCATCTCAACTCCTGTCACTTTCTTACTGATGTGATATGGCTTCCCTCTATTTTTTCTATAAATATTTTCATGGCAGTTGTTATGATGAGTATTCCTCCTTGATACATTGACTGCATAAATTTAAGTATGCTACTACAGAGTGATAACTAAATCTCATCGTTTTAATGTTGAACTAGCTAGATTCAATCGTATGTTCTATTCTAATAGTTTCTTTTTCATACATCTTGCTATGAAATTTCCTTCCAATTTTCAATAATTTAAATGTAATCCTAATTGCTGTCTGTCTTCCCTAAACCTGTTCTTTTATTGTCCTTTCTCCTCAGTAAAGTTTTCTCATTCTCTTTCATTCCGAGTAACCTCTTGTGTCCTAGTGGCATTATCACCTTACATGGGTTGACATGATTAAAGAAATTACATTGGATAAAATATAAGAAAACAGGTGAATGTTTAAGCTTGTAATGAAGCTTTGTTTAAAACAATTGAACCTCTGCATGTATGTGAGGTTTGATCACCATAGTATCTTGAGGGGGAGACAACTCTGGTTGCTTTCACCCCAATATGTAAGCACACATGAAGGTAGTGCTGAATATCCTTTCCTATAGCAATAACAAAGATTTTGATTTGCCAAAAAAAATGAAGACTGAATGGAATCAGAGCAGAGAAGATAAGTGAACATTTAATTTTATTTATTACTATACTTGCTTATAGACATGTATATATGAGGGGGTGCTGAAAAGTTCCATAACTGACCTATTTCCTAGGATTTAAGCATTATTTTATTATTTTAGCTGGAAAGAATGTTCTTTTATATTGTAAGATGCTAATTTCCATGATCCATGCACTTATTTTTCAATTTGTTTCAGATTATTGATTTAAGAAGAGAATATGTGGAATTTCCAAGTTTCAGACACTAAGCCATCATTAAGTTTCCATTCCGGTGAAAGAAAACTCCGAAAGTGATTCGATATATATGATGCAAACATTGGGTGACAAGTGCACATCATACTCAATTGGGAAAAAGATGTGTATTGACTTCCAGCAGGGAGAGATTTTGAGACTCAAGATGCAACGTGGTCTGGGAGGCCTTCAATAACGTCAAGTCTGGAAATTGTTAATCAAGTCCATAACCTCGGTGATCAATCAATTTTGGTCAAAAGAATTACTGAGACACTAGAGATATTCAAGGAATGTGTTGGGTTTATAATTCAAGAGCAGTTGAGTCAGCAGAATCTGTCAGTCAAGTAGAAGCCGAAATGTTTGAATGCTAACCAGAAACAATATTGAGTGAACACTTTCAATTTCATTTTTGAGACATTTTCATCAATCTTGTAATGAATGTTTTTAAATGACTTGTCACTGATGGTACTGCATGGCTTTATGTCTATGATCTGGAGATCAAACAACATCCCTACAATAGCAGCACCCAGATTCTTCAAGAAATTAAAGTACAAAAAAGAGACAGGAAAGGTCATGGTCATTTTCTGGCGAGAATAAAAAAGTTACTGAGATGATTATCCCTAGAAGTACCAAACAGTTAATGGAAAATATTTCTGATATGCTATACCAATTAAAGGAGGCATTGAAAGAAAAATGATAAGGGAAGTTCTGGAACAGCATCTTCTTTTTACAAGACAATGTACGTTCAACAGAGCACTGCGAAGATACTGCATGCTTTGAAGAATTTGGTATTTGAATGCATAGACAACCACTCTACTCAACATATTTTGCTCCATTGGACTATTTCCTCTTTCCAAATCTTAAAAGGAGTTCGAAAAGCAGAAACTTTATGAATGATTCAAGAAAATGTTTCAGTACCTCATCATATGTGCACATTCACATATGTACATACATATGGTATATATAAAAGTAAACACTAAGGTCAGCAACAAGTGGAGACAATATGTTTCATGCACGAATGCAATCCTTAGAAAGATTGTGTTCAAGCAAAAACAGGCAAATGCCACTCAGTGCTGATCTCAGGGTTCACTTTTATATTTACACACACTCTCTCTGATATTGAGTCCTTTTACTCATAATATAGTATACCTTAAAACTATAACTTTATCATATATGTAGGATAAAATTATAGTGTTTTATATATATATAGAATAAATATCTAAAGATAATGGAAGCTCTTATCATAAAAAGTAAAGACCAAACCCTCAACAACATCAATTATGAACATGGCCACATTATCATATTTAGGAATTAAAAATATATCTACTTTTCAGCAACTTACACACCATTTGGTAGTTTGCTTTTAAATTTTTAATCATTTTTTGCATCTATGAGGTTATTATGTTTTTATTTTCTACTAGTATGTTTCAGATGGAGTCTAGTAAGATTGTGTGTGTGTTTAAAAATGATGGAAGCCTAAATAATAAAAAAGAAAAAGCCAACATTCAATAATATTAACTACGAGCATGGCCACAATGTGTTCGAAAAATAAAACATCACTATAATTGTAGAAACATACACCCAACCCAAACACCCAATTAAAAACCAAAAATAAAATCATCCTTGATAATGGCTGAAAGTATAGCCAAAAGTGCTTGGAATTACATTAGATTGGAACAGTTTTGACACACTCTGTATCCAAAAAAGAAAACACTTTTTCGAACACAAGAAAAATTAAATAAAAAGCTTAATTGCAGTACCTTGTCTGTTATCTTTAATGAAACATGTATAAATGAAGGATTACTGCCTAAATACATAATATGTGTGTGTGTGTACACACTGGTAAAAGTTATGCAAATCCTAATAGGCTCAATATGATAACTGATTTCAGTCAATATTATATAAGAAATAATACATTTATGATTATATATGTATGCATGGTGAGGGGGTGATTTGCTGTTTGTCAGTGAATCAAAATTTTGCAGGAACTAGAAACAAAATAATTACAATTTTTTGTTACAAAATGGACAACAGACCACAATAAATGTCATCTTTAACCTAGCTTGAAAACACTAAATCTAAACAATGTAAAAGTAATGTTTTCATATTGCAAGGGAGGAAGAGGTAAATATTTAATCAAATCTATGAACATTCACAAAAATATATATATTTGTAACTAAGATAACATTTTTTTATACAACTCAAACAAGTCCTCCAGCCACAAGTGAACCTCAGATAAAACAATTATACTGTCATTTGAAAGAAGAATTTTATTGAATATATGGTGCCCTCTAATAATAAAAATTCTACTTGGGATATATTCAATTTAAAATAATTAATGAGAATTTCAATTAACAATGATACTAATGAATCTTTTTCAATGGTAATTTATTCTGAGAAAAAAACAAAAAAACAAACAGAATTGTTAAAATAAAACAGATTCCACACATACATATATAGATACATAAACATGTTATTTTTTTTTTTGAGGCAGTATATTTAATTATTTTCATCTACCAGTGATCTCCAGCAGGATTTGAACAATGATTTATCCCACCAAGGAGGACATAGGTTCGAATCCTGCTGGAGAATGCATACTTTTCTTTAAGGAGATTTCTTGAATATTTAGTCAGTTAGCCAAAAATAAATAAATATACTGTTTAATAAATAAAGTAATTTTCCAATTACACTTACCCATGGACAATTACTCCAGAGCCATGTACAAGTACTCTTAGTTGATAGTGTATAGGTTGTTGAATTAAATTTTTTTCGACTTTTTTAATTAATATGTACCACACATGTCTGGTCATATGACTCTTAACAACTAGTTAGTGAACCCCATTCTGTACAGAGGACAGTTTTTAGATGTCATGAAGTTGAATGGTAAAAACACTAACTCTTGCAGTAAGATGTGCTGGACTTGTAAGGGCAGATTTTTAACATTCATTAGCCTTCCTTTTCAGGGTCAGAGATAAGGCATGTAAAAAAACATTTCAACACATTTTTAGAAAGTCCCCTTAAAAAGCAAATCTTCATTTACATTCTTTCATCTTCTCCCTAGCTGTCTTAAGTTTTAATGTTTTTTTTAATATCTGTAACTACGAAGAAGAAACTTGAGGTAACAGAAATGTGGTTCTACAGAAGGTTGCTAAGAATACCATGGACTAAACACTTGAGTAACTAGGAAGTTTTAGGGAAAATTGAATCAAAAAGAGACAATTGAATTTTTTTGGACATAGAATGAGGAAAGAAGGTTTTGAGAATTTGATACTCATAAGATATATTGAATGCAAGAGGACAGAAGAAAGCAGAAAATAACCTGCCTAATGAGCTTGTGTAAATGGATAGAAGTACAGAGATTAGGAGAAATAGCAAAAAGACAAAATTTAGGACCACAAAGGGTAAGAAGTAGTGGAGAGCCATTATCACCCACATCCTTTAGGGCATGGCACATAGAAGAAGATCCTGGTACTTTAAGTATATTTTTATTGTATTGATTTTAAATAATATTTTCATATTTTACTTCTATTTATGTTCTAGAATGAGACCTATAGACATTTTTTCCATATAACATTTTAAGAAGATAATGTTTTGGGAAAAAAGATGGAAAATCAAGTATTTTGATTTATTTTGAAAATTAATGGTAGTAACGAATTTAAATAAATGATAAAGTTCAGCTCAATATCATTGTGACAGACTGAAGACAAATGGAAAAACATTAGTTTTCTGTTTCAGCAAAAAGGGGATGTGTGTAAAATTTGCTTCTAGACATCCTATTGCATCATAGATGTCCTTAAGTGACACAAATAGAATTGTTTTATCTGTGGGGTTGAGGGTAGTAAGGTAACTTGTGACAGAATAGTTAATGTACTACAGGGATACTGAAAGTTTATTGGATCACATTATTATGTAAATAGTGGATAAACCAGTAATATATATCTATAGGTAAAAAGAGAACTTGAGATCATTTTATAAATCTTGAGGACTGTAATTTGATTCAGATAAAAAAAATTCTGAAAACATCATGTGCATCACAGGTATATTTTTTTAACTAATTTTCATTCAATACAAGGCCCAACAGCCACTCAAGGCAGCAGGCTCCTAAATAGTGTGTGGTATAGACCTAAGAGAAGGAAGTAAAAAGTGAAGAATATGAGTATATGGAGGACAGATAGTGATTGATACTTGACTTGAAGAGGTTAAAGTCCTAATATTCAAGAAAGCATCCACAGGGGAATCTGTTCCACAAAGTTAGAGTTCCTGGAATGAAGCCGTCTGAGTGGAAATTTCTTCTTACAAATGGAATACAAGGGAATGAGATATTTTATTTATAAGAAGATGCTGCTACTGTAGATATGAATCCTAAGTGGGTCTGAGTAGTAAGGTAATTCATAACAATAGTGTCATTGTATTTTCATGAATTGTAAAATGCTTTATATACATAGGTATAGAGTTAATTTTCTTGCCTTGACTTTCTCGAGTTAATACTGAGAGGAATATCTCTAGTTACCATTTAATTTTTGATCAAAGCCCAAAATTTTCATAGCTGATAATTTATATATCGGTAAAGATGCCTTCCAAAATTTAAGCAAAGTATGAAGAAACAAGAACATTTTGTTAAAAACAAAGGAAAAAGTGTTGAATGGCTATGTAATATTCATCCACCTATATAGCAGTAAATGCTGGTCAATCTCCTCACAGATGAAGAAAATTTTTGAAGCAATAGAAATGTGTTTCTACAGGAGGATGCTGAGAATATCATGGACCAAGCATGTGAGCAATGACAAAGTTTTAGAGGAAATCAAAGCAAAAAGGATACTCATACTTAGCACCAGAAAGAGAATATTGAAATTTCTAGTGCATATAATGAGGAAAAAGAGCTCGGGAAATTTGATACTCACAGAGGAAAACAATGAGTAACCTATGTAGTGAGCTTGAGAATAGATGTTAGGAGAAATAACACAAAGACAAAATTTATTAAGAGTCAACTAAGGACAAGAAATTGTGGAGAGCCATGACCACCTACATATGACATAGAAAAATAGATTGAATAAGCACAATAAGAATTAATAGAGTAATTGCTTTATCAAACTAGTGAGTTGGGAAAATGATATTTTTCATTAGATTTATTTGTAATCTCATCTTCAGATGCTGCTTAGCAATCAAGGAAAATCCCTTTTGCTTTATTCAATAATATTAATTTTATCACTGAGCTATTAGGTTTTAACAATGAAGAATTCTTCTGGTCTTATCCAATTTATTGATTTAGGTAATGGCATTGAGGTTGTTGAACAAGATTTCTTTCATTTCTCATAATACAAGTTTTATTGAACAGCCAATAATCTATGACACTGAGTAGCAATTAAAAGTCATATTCAAGCTAGAAACCCCAAGCAAGATGATCATAGCTCTTCACAATTTTCTGTCCTTTTTAACTCTTAATATATTTTGTCTTTTTATTATTTCTCCAAAACCTTGTTGTGCCATCCATTTCCTCAAGCTCACTATGTTATGCATTGTTTTCTTCTATCCCTCTTGTCTTCAATTTTATCTGTGATCAGAACAATTGCCATGAAAATATTTGTAGAAAAGATAGAGGGAAGATGCCAGATCAAGATCGATTATATTACAGATTCTTCTTTAAATTTTGTCAAGATGCTTGAGATATAGAATAGGGGCAACAGATCAGATAATGAAATGTAATCCTAAATTTACAACAGTGCTTAACTTATCTAACAAACTTGTGTAAATGAATGGCAGAAGAGGCTTAAGAATGATAAAAAGGGAAAATTTATTAAGAGCTACAAAAGATAGGAAATTGTGAAGAGCTATGATCACCAACATTCTGAACACATAGAAGAAGAAATATTTTATGTTATTTTTATGTTATATTGTTATACAAATTGTGATAATAATAAATGAATTTGATCCAATAGAAGATTTTGATAATCGTTTTATTCATCATTATCTATTTTCTATGAGAGTTTTACTTGTTCACACTTTTGGTAAAAGCCAAAAAAATTCTAATTGCTTTTTTATTTTTATTTATTGAATTTACATCGTTGTATCTCTTTTTCTTATTATTTGATTTTCATTCTCTTTTATTGTTGTCTTTTTTTTTTTCCTTTTCTTTTTCTTCTCAACCATATTTTTCTTGATTGCATTTGACTCTCTTTTCTTTACTTTTTATTTTATTTTCTTCCTCCTTTCTTTATTCTTCTTTGTGGTTTGTTTCATTTCCTTATCCTTCTCTTTCTTCTTTTTTTATTTCTCATTTATTTTGTTTATTCTTTTTCTTCTTTCCTTCATTTATCTGTTCCTTTTCTTTATTATTCTTTTTCTTTTCCTTTATTTCTGTATTTTTTTCTTTAACTTTCTTTTCCCTTCTTTATTCTTTTTTCAAACCATGATCTCTACTTTTCTTCCTCTTTTTCCTTTTTTCTTTCTTGTTTCTCTTTTTTTCTTTCTTCATCTTTTCTTCACATTCTTAATCACATCCTTTTTTTTCTTTTTTCAATTCCATCACTTTTTATCATTCATTTCTATTCTCTGCTTTTCTTTTTCTTTCTCCCTTCCTTCTTGAAGTTCTCTCCACTTCCATCAAACAGTAACCAAATCTCCTTTATGGAATCCATTTGCAAATCCATTTCTCCTCAGACAGTTTTGGCACAGTGTCATGAAAATTGGTCTGCATTCTTTGCCACTGGGTACTTTGCGGAAGATCAATGAATGACAGACATGCGACAAAGCCTAAATAATCAACTGTACTATTTCTCTTGGGCTCAACAGTGTAATTTCTTGAGCATTTCAAATCAAGTTCAATGATAAAAAGAGAGAAAGAGAAAAAATAAAAAATAAAAAAATCAAGCCAACAACTGAAAAGAAATCTTCAAATTCAAATATGAATTCTGAAAATATTTTCTTATTTTTTTTTCTTTCTTTATTACAGATCTCAATATCTATGTAAAAAACTAAACATTACAATATTTACTATATAAATATTCTAGTACAGTGTTTTCCATCCTTTTTATCCTTGTGGATCCCTTGAAATAGTTTTCAACTCCTGCATAAAAATTATTATATACCTTATTAATATCTATCTCTTTCATAATTTTATCCTAGTTCACTTGGTAAACATAATATGTTTTTGGTTAACTGTTTCAGGAAAAAAAAATGACAATTTTTTGTCAAATATATTGGCAATGCAAAAAAATCATATTGCTCGCTTATGAGATCTCACACTGAGCTTTTCATTCACAAAATATCTGTAAACATATACAAAAACTAAACATAAATAACTAATATTATTCTAATTTATCATAATAACCAAAAGTTTTCCAACAATATGCAATATGTGAATAGTAAAATTATGAATGGAGAGTTGGGTCAACCTGACAAGAGAGCCTGAGTTAGTTGTATGTGGTGCAGTAAACACCAGGAGTTATGTCCTCTTCCACAATTGGCTGTTAAGAGAGGACATTCCACTTAGTGTGGGTGGCACAGACAAAATTGGCATATGAACAATACTGGGTATGTATTAGCCAACAGTCAGGGTGGGTCTGGGACTCAGAGAGCTATATATCACCAGCTTTTTCTCAGTCGGCAGAAAGCAGTCTTGACATGCAAATTGCTGGAGTCAGAGTTGGAGTTTACATTGACTTGACTGAAACAAGGTGAACACATGAATATAAAATTTAACAAGAATTACTCAAAAATGACTTAACCTATGTATCACTAGTTCTCATGGAAACCCTAATGAATTATTATGGATCACTAGTGTTCTGGGGGACACTGAATGTCATACTGAGACTACAAGAATTATTTCAACTTAAAATTTACTTTTGAACTGCATCTATTTCATAATGAGAAGGCATTATGATCAAAACTTTGATATAACTCCTTTTATTCATCTACTTTTTTAAATAAAATTCTCATTTCTAATTCTTATTTTCATTTGTGCAAGGTCTGATCAAAAAGTAAGTGAACTGTTGCTATGGTAACAAGACTAAAGTATACAATGTGAAGCTGTTTGGAACAAGTTGACCTTGAACTCTGTCATATATGCACATTAAGTTATAACATTCTCTCTCACATCTGTTCTTTATAGCAGTGCTTGGAAGGAAAGTGTGTAGAGTGTGGTCGTCTCACCAAACCACAGAGATTCCATCAGTAACCATGGTTTGTGCAGAAGGTTTTGCCAAGAACAGAATTCCCCAGATCTCACCCCTTGCAACTTTTTCCTCTTCAAAAATCAAATCACATTAGAAAGGAACAAAATTTCAAGACTTCATGGGAATTCAAGAGGATGCAATGAGACAGCTGCTCACTATTCCCCAAAAGAGAAGTTCTACAAATGTTTCTATCAATGGAAAGGATGCTGTATAAAGTGTAAAGTGAGTCAAAGGATCATATGCATTTTTTCTTTTTTTACAGTGATGTTCAACCTGCACAAGCCCCAAGAGCAACTCAAGGTAGAGGATTACAGAGTAAAAGGCACAGTTTATGAGGATATGTAAGGAAGATAACAGTTGACCCTAGACATGAAGAGGTTAAGATTGAAGTGATTGGGGAGTCATCCTCCTGCGAGTTGGTTGCACAAAGCACTGGTTCATAGGAAGAAACTGCTTAAGTGGAACTTACATCTCACCAATGAACTACGAAGAGAATGAGGGTGGTTTGGTTGATTGTGTTTGGAATGGTGGGTCTTAATCGTGAAGGTTAGAACTAGTAGAATTAAAGGATGTAATTCATCAGAACACTTTTGATGGAATTAGTGATTGGACAGCAAAAGAATTGTGATCTATGAGAAAGCGATTACAATGTGGAAAATAATTCATCACCCACAAGGATGCAGAGATGCTTTTGGACTATTGAGACTGGAAAGTGAAGATTGGGCAGTTCCTTCTCATATATGGCAGCAGTACCCTATTTTCTGCCTAATCTTGCTCTTGTAAAGGTAGAGGATAGCAGCAGGAGGAGTCAGGTACTTACTTACTTCAGTATCTTTAGTGAGATGTGAATAACAAAAACCTTCTTCTTTCAGGATTACATAGAAGAGGGCTGAAGAATGGATCATATATATATTGTGTTAACGTTATACACTTATACAAAGATGAGATTCAACTTTCCCGCTACTATTGCATATATATGATTGGCCAGATATCTTGGACTGCCAGCTTTTTTCTATATACCATGCCCCTTCAGGAAGTGGGCAATCATGTCTTTCCACATCTTTCTGTCTTTTGTAGCTCTTACTAAGGTTTGTCTTTTAGCTATCTCTTCTAATACCTATTCTACCAATGATCAAACAGGCTCAGTATTTGCTGCTTTCCTATGTCACTCTTGCCTTCATTATTTCTTGTGAGTGTCAGATTCTCCAAGCCCTCTTTTCTCATTATGTGTCTTAGAAATTTCAACTGTCTCTTTCTTATTCTAAGTGTCCTTTTTGTTTCCATTTTCATTAAAACTTCATTGTTACACACATGTTCACTTCATTAGCATCCTTCTGTATAAATTGTACTTCATTCCATAAAACCATAATAGATAAATAAGAGTGTTGTATGCCATCAAATACAATATGTTTTATTACTATTGAAATTGTAAGATTGTGCAGAACCAATATTTCATTGAATGTGGCATGATGGAAACATGATAAAATTTGTCATATTTTTTCATTATAACTTGAACAACCACAAAGTTAGACTTGTAACTGGTGTCTTTATCTAGGCTCTCCCAAAACTTGGTAAACCTTTAAGGTCGTTAGTGACCAAATGCCTACACAATTTTCATACAACTGCAGTTTGGGAGTGTCTGAATGTGCCAGCAATCAAATAGCAGAGCATTAACATCTGTCACATAATCAACAGAAGGTGGTGGAAATCTACAAATTTACAAAGTTGTAGATTTCCAAAACCATAACTTCTCACCAGCAATGCCAAGATGGATAAATTTGGTATCATTTGAAAGAGAAATTAATTTATTTTCATATAAAATCAACTTGTAACACTTGATTTTCAATGTTTTTTTGTAAATATGTCAATATCACATATTCAGGTTTTTGAACAATTCGGTCAGGATTCCAGGAATTTAATGATTAAATCTCTTAAGGTTCGATAGGGTTCAATAAAGGTAGGGGAGATTGCATACTCTGCTATTTTGTTTTTGTTGCCACTCAGTAATTCTATTAGTTAGATGGAGATTTGTAGAAGTTGACACAAAATGTCAGGTTAGATGAATTTTATTTATTTATGCTGTTGCATGTAAATAAATATTGCTGTTAAAAGCTGCAGCTGTTTCTGATTTCATCAGATCAACAAGATTGATGTGTGTTTGAATATTTTAATTTATTTAAGAAGGGCTTCCAATTTAGTTTATCTAAGGCAGATTGAACATCTGCAACATGGCTGACTTTGAACCACATCCTATCAGCATGACTGCTATTTCTTGTGGTTCTGAGAGGAATGCCAGAAAACTGGAAGTAAATAACTGATATAAAGGTGCTGTTAGATAATTTGCTTTACATAATATATGGCATATATTATAACACACATATTGAAAAGTTGGTAAAAGTTATATATATATATATATATATATATAGAGAGAGAGAGAGAGAGAGAGAAAAAGAGACTATAAAATTAAGGATGAAGAAGAAGAGAAGGAAGAAAGAGGGGAAATTGGAAGAGAGGGAAGGAAAGAAGTAAGAGGAAGCAAAAAAAGCAGAATATGTTGGATAGGTGGAAATGAACTGATAGAAAGATGGGAAGTAGAAAGGAAAACAGGGTGAGGTAATGAGAGGAAAGAAAGAGAAAACAAGAGGGAGAGGGATTACGATGGAAAAAATTAGAGAAATAGAGGAAAATGAAGTATGAAAAAATAAGATTTTTAATACTGATGTTCAGCAACTATGAGACTTAAGAGGCATACAATGTAGAGGGTTATTAAATGAGATGATTGATATGAATATAAAAGGGGGATGAAGTGAAAGATGAAGTGAAGGATACGAAGATGAAGTGAAGGATATGAAGGTAATAGGAAATGAAGTGAAAGATGAAGTGAAGGATATGAAAATGAAGTGAAGGAAGTGAAGTGAAGGATATGAAGGTAAAGTGAAGGATGAAGTGAAGGAAATGAGGTGAAGGATGAAGTGAAGGATATGAAAATGAGGTGAGGGATGACGATATGAAAATGAAGTGAAGAATATGAAGGTGAAGTGAAGGATGAAGTTAAGGAAGTGAAGTGAAAGATATGAAGATGAAGTGAAGGATATGAAGATGAAGTGAATGATGTGAAGTGAAGAATAAGATGGATTGATAATGACTGACTTTTAATTTGAAGATGTTAAGATTATAGTGATCAGGGAAGCATTCGTGCAAGAGGCTACTTCTCATAGTAGCAGAATGAACCTCCTTCTTTCCAAATGGAATATGGGAGAAAAGATAGTGATTTGCCTCCATGGTGTTTTCTAGCTGTAAAGATCTGAACTGGCAGAACTAAAGTAAAGAGCTCCTCTGATCATTTGCTATAGAAATAGTGCTAGAGTAGTGATAAGCCTGCAAGATTTCATCAGTAGGAGATAGAATGATTGTAAATAGAGACATAGATAGAAATGGATGCCAGTACCAAGGAAATGAATTCAAGGAGTTTGGAGTTAGAGAAAAATAGTTGACAAAAGCTTTTGTCTATATCACACGAGAAGGATTTTTAGGGCTTCTTCCATGAAGTAATTTATGTATGAATATATGTGTGATCATTGATACATATAAACAAGGAGCAAAGAAAGCATATAGGTATTCAGTCATTTTGAATTGCTTGAGAACTGACTGTGTGATCTTGATGCAACTTGCATTCAATCAGAGAGAACCTTAATGTAGGAATAGAAAATTTCTTGTGGAGTAACTTCATCAGCAGTAAGATGCCACTAAGTGAACCTACATACTTTGTGCTCATCATATTCATAAGAAATATGCATCCAGTTTTGTTTCCAAGAAATCTATTAAAATGAATAAAGAAACATTTAGAAATGATTCAGTGAGAGAAGTCCAGTTAAAAGTTTGGTATTTCCAAACTTGGCTGGGAATCTGTTTAAAGTGAGGCACATTCTGGAAAACCTTCAACAATCAGTATGCAAAATGAAATCAAATAAATCAACAGTTGACAGTGTACGGATGAAGAGATTTAGTGATTCTATGAACTTTTCAGAATTTATCTAGCCATTCTGAATATTTTAATTGCCCATTCTCCAGTCTGTCAGCTCTGTTAGTTTTTATTTTTTAATCATTTCCCCACAAGCAAGGTGATAATGCCACTAAGACACCAAGTATTACTGAAAATGAAAGAGAATAAGAAGACTTTAGTGAAGAGAAAGAACAATAGAAGAACAGGTTTCAGGAAGACCGAGATTGTGATTGATGTTGCATTTAACTTTCTAAAACTTGTAGGTGGCAAGGAAGCAAGAAATAAGAAGAGAGTTCCATAGGTGAGAAGTGTGTGAAAAACTATTAGAAAAGAACTTATGGTTATATCTAACTAGTTCAACAATAAGACAATGAGGTCTTGTTGTCAATCTAGTAGTATGCTTATGTTCATGAAGTTGAGGTACCAAGGAGGAGAGTTCAGTAAAATAATTGCCATGAAAATATAGAAAAGACAGAGGGAAGCCACATCATGGCAGTGGGAAAGTGAGATGCCAGGTCAGGACTGATAACATTACAGACCTTTTTTTTAGATTTTGTTGAGAATTTTGAGATGCATAGAAGGACCACCAGATCAGATATGGCAGCAATGTTCAATGCACAGATAAATGGTATATTTATAAATGTGCAAGATGAATTCTGATGAGAAAAAAAAATGTTTAGTACAGTGAGACAACTTCTTTAGCAGCAGACCTAGCAACTGATTCAATATAATCACTCCACTTCATTTCAGTGGAAAACATGAGACCAAGAAAGTACAATGAGTTACTCTCTTGGAATCTAGTGTCAGCCATGTGGATAGAAGTCAAAAATAGTTGTCTATGATAATTAAAAAGATAGCAGTTTTGTTTAGGAGGCATTAAAATTCCCAAGCCATTCCTTGCCCCTATTAACAACTGAAGGAAGGTCATTTTCAAGAGTAGCTTCATTTTTTTTTATTGAAACTTCTTTTTTATGTATGTGTCCCTTCTAGACGTAGGTGATCATGGCTCTTCACAGCTTCCTATCGTTTTTTAAATTTTGTATAAGAGTCAGTTTAATAGTTGTTTACCTGCATCCTTCAGTCTTCCTGTCATACATGGACAAATGCTGAGCTGAGCTTTGGTAGTTGCGCATTTCTTCTTGCAGCATCATCTGGCAGTTGTAAGCCGTCTCATTTACTATAGATTGCTTCCAGCAGCCAGAATAACTCAGAAATTCTACACAATAGAAAAAAGTAAAAGACATCATCATTTACATATTGCAATAATAGAAACAAATAATATAAACATAACAAAATGATACAGAACAGATAATTTCAAAGGAATTTGGGTTTCATTCATAACCTAATGTTATTCCCTATTACTATAAACATTATAATAATAAATAAATATTAAGATTTGCATGTGGTGTTATGGTTAGTGGTTCAGAATGAAAAATAAGTGAGTATACTTTATTACATTCATTTTCGCACAAATACCTTTGAGAAAGGTATGAATCCATATCTTATCCCCCAAGCTATGTGTTCAATAGCACTATTACTTAAAAATGGCTTTGAGTGAGTGAAGCCTGTGCTTATTGACAAAGATCACCCTTCTGTGAACCTTGTAGGCTGGTGCTACAGAGTCACAAAGAAGTGTACCAAACCACAGAAACAACATCATTTGAGGACTTTCAACAGCAACAACTACTAAAATGGATATGGCATGTAACTTTAAATAATAAAAAATAATAGAGAAAATAATTACATAATCAAGATGTTGACATTCCACATGACTTAAAACAAAAAGTTAGAAAAGAAAACCCCTCACTTTGCCTTGATACTGGAAAGACTTAAGAAACTTATTTTCCCCAAAAATTCTTTTAAGAGAAAGGGTTCATAAATATCAACTAATTTTTCAGTGAAAAAATTGTTTTAAGAGAAAGTGTTCATAAATTTCAACTAGCTTTTCAGTCAATGAATGCCAAGTGTTTCCTTATAAGGAAACAGCTAATATTACCATTATCATTATATACTATGGTATATGAGCCAACACATGAACAGTAATTTAGATATTGTGCATTAATCATACTAGTATTTTTACACTTTTCAAAACATTGAATTTAAGACGGTATTATTAAGTTGTTTTTTTTTTAATCATTTCACCCCAAGCAAGGCTAGAATGCCACTACTCTACAGGGGGTTAAAGAGAGAGTGAAAGTGAGAAAAAAGGTTGAGTATAGGGTGGATTGAGGAAAGGATAAAAGATGAGTAGGATTCAAGAAGATGGTGATTGATGTTGCATTTTTGAAAATTGTAGTTATCAGGAAAGCAATTAAATGGAAGAGAGTTCCATAGGTGGGAAATGTGAGAAAAACTGTTGGAATAAAAGTGGGAGTTACATTCAATAATTTCAACAGTAGAAGGGTCAACCTAGATGCCAATCTAATAGCACGCTTAAATTCATGTAGTCGAGTCACTAGGGAAAAAAGCTCATCAGAGCAGTTGCCATGATAAAATTTGTAGAAAAGACAGAAGGAAGCCATGCCACATCAGTTAGAAAGTGACTGAAGTTGAGTTACCTGGTCAAGATTGATTACATTGCAGATCCTTCTTCGGATTTTGTCAAAAACCTCAAGAAGAATAGCAGGAGCACCAGACCAGATATGGCAACAATATTCCATGCAGTGACATAAGAAGTGAAACTGTTAAAGTAAAATAATTTGCTGGTAAATCTTACAATGTTTTTATGGTCTTTCAGTGTAGATGTTGCTCTATCATATATATATATATATATATATATATATATATATATATATATATATATATATATATGCTAAGTAGAAACTTACTATGTTTCCATATTGTAAGAGAAAATGAAAAAATATATAAGTAACCAAGAGAAGCTACATGTCACTGAAGCACCTAAAAAAATCAAGTTAGTTAACATTAGAGAGACTGTAATCCTATATTTATTCTTGTTTTTCAAAATTTTCAAAGTCAAAACTAGTATGAATCCTTCACATTAAAGTATCATGAGATAACCCTACTTCATCTGCCAGTGGATGACCATTAGGTGGCATTATACAACATGGTATAAAAGGAAAGAACAAAAACTTTCTTTTATTTTGCTCTGACAACCACAGTATGTGGTAGTGACAAGATGTGTCTAGTTTCCTCTTTTGAGTGAAATGACTTTTTAGTCTCAGTTGAACTACATGGATCACATACACACGAGAAGCTAATCTAAATATATTTTTCTCTCTTTTCTGAGCTATGTTGTTCTAAATATAAATATATATAAGTTATGTGTTGAAAGTTTCCAACTGAATTAACTCCACTTTTCATCCCAAGTGATAGACCCTAAATGTGGTTTTAATGTGCAGCCATAATAAGTGGCAACCCTCTTTTGTTACACCATCCTCAATACCAGAAACTATGATAATCAATTGATTCTCTGTTGTTGATCTATAATTATTGATGAAACATGATTCAGGTTTTCTCAACTTTGTACAATGCCAAAGGCAAATTGAGAGCTGAGTTTTAATTAAACTACCAGAGATTCCAAAGTATTTTATAATTTTGCCTCATGTGTCTATCTGAGTCAAGTTAATTTTGCATTTTTCTTCAAATTTCTAATTCAAACAGAATTTAATAAAAGTCAAATTATTTTGTTTAATGAAATTTCAAAATACTTGTAAATGAGTTTTAAATCTTACAGCCTTGTGATTCATTGGCTAAATATTCAATTAATTCAGTCAGTCCTTCAAAATCTTAATTGGATAGATATTGGGTTAATGGAAACATTGATCAAAACAGAAAATAAAAATTATAAAGGGTTTTTTTTTTCACACTGAAAAATCATACATAAAATAATGTCTTTATCTTAATTTCTGGGATCAGAGGTTTACATTATTTACTTCTGGACAAATGTCCTCATCTTTGTTGTTAATTTCATAACATTTTGGCTCTTCTGACATCTGACCTTCTTTCAATCCAGATAATCTGCAGGGAATTTTGAACTAAATCCTTTATTTAATCTATGGGACAATAGCCTAGTGGATTAAATCATTCGTTCAGGATTTTGGTGGCACAGTATTTGTGAGTTTAATCCCTAGGACAGGAAGTACAAACAGATTCAGTGGGACAAGGTAGGTAATAACTGAGTAGTACTAAATAACAACAAAACAGACATTGACTATGGAATGGGAACATTCTACACTCATAGGTTAAATAAAGTGTTCAGTGCAAAATCTCAGTCTAAAATTTTAATATGAAAAATAACTATTCATTCAGTTTGGGGCTCTATTGAAAATGTTGGCTGGTTCAAGTGGTATGTACTTACAGGATTTCCTTCAAAAGTTTAACCTTGTGAGACGCTGAGTGTTTCTTGTACATCAGGTGTTTATATAACTTCCTGTTATTTTGATATGTGTGAATCAATCCTAAGTTCAGCTTAGAATGAGTCCAGTACATATTGAGGTCACCACAGATCAACTCTTAGATCAAGGTTCCTGACAGACATTAAATTTGATTCAAACATTTGGTATTTCCTGGAATTAATCACACACTAAATGATATCACACTATCTCCTGGTAATCTCAGAGAAAAAGCTAAAATAGATTCTCTCTTGTAATGTTAAAATAACATTTAAAAAAAATAGCAGTTCTGATTCACTTTCATTGTTCCCTTTTTCTAAGCAAAGCTAAATAGGGGAAATAAGAGTACAAAGTCTGTATTATAGTAATCTTATAAGCACAGAGCATCAACGCACTTGTTTTGAAAATCAGTTTTCAAAATCCTTGCCTTTTACCTGCTCTTCAACATTAAGCACAGGTACTGGTGGAAGTAATGGATAGTGGCTTGGATTGAGTAAATGGAGAGTCGAGTTTGAATTTCAGTCAAAGCCATTACATTCTGTGTTAATACTCTTGGGAAAAATATGAATCATCTTCTTCTTCTCCTCCCCAACTATGGATAAAATAGCAGGAAAGACCAGGTTCTATAGCCTTGGATAGCAACTGGACGACCGCAGAAAGAAATGGCAACCTACTGCAGGAAAAAAATATGATGGTCAGTTATGTATCAGAAGATACATGATTGCCTAAGTGTGTATCACACATGGCACATAACTGACTGGTGGGAATCATATAACTAGCCTAAAATGTAAGCTACTAGCTGATCTTTGATACAAGCAAGAAGATTTCATACTGAATAAATAGTTTAAAAAATATTTTAGTGATTTCTCTTATTTAAAATTGTAAGGAAGTTTTTTGAAGATGAACTGATTAAAATAAAAGTCTATAGATTAAATTTTCAACTTCGAAATATTTCTAGATATAATTAAAGCTTCTAAACAAAAGAATAAAAAAAAAAAAAATATTTGGAAGAGGCATAGTAGGTGGCTTCAGGGTTATTTTGTCTATTTATCCAAGAAGACATTATTGATCTTCTTATCTGAATCTAGCTTATTCATTAAATAGCTGAAATGAGGACTTTATTTCATTCAATATATGAGATGCAGTACTCTATAATCTATCACCTCTTTGTGATCAGTCATTTCTAATCAATAGCAACATTTGTGGAACTGGCTCTAAAAGAAAAAAGACAACATATTTATAAGTGTGGAACTTGCATTAATATAGAAAATCAAAAATGATATAGATGTGGAATTTATATATATATATATATATATATATATATATATAGAGAGAGAGAGAGAGAGAAATATAGTTTTAAGGTGTGCTATAATTATGGGATAATGTGCTCAATATCAGAGATAGAGTGTATGTATATATAAATATAAAGAGAAGATTGAAGTCAACACTCACAGGTGACAGGATGTTTCATGCTAAACACAATCATCAGGCAGACTGATGATTGCATCTAGCAGGAAACAGCCTGTCACCTGTGAGTGTTGACTTCTATCTATCTATATATATATATATATATATATATATATATATATATTTTAGGAAATGGATTAAATCTGACATTTTTATATATTTGTATAAACATTATTTTTAATGGGTAGTCATATTTGAATAGATGTTTTGAATTTTTATTTATTTACTAAACTGTATATTTTTTTTACATCTACCAGTCTGTATGTTCAAGAAATCTTGTTAGAAAGTGCATATTTTTCTAACACGATTTCTTGAATATTCAGGTCAGTAGATGTAAATAAATATGAAGTTCAATAAATAAATAAAAAAGAATCATCTACTTAAATACAAGTATCCATTAAAAATAACACTTAAACAAATAAATTAAATATATATATATATAAATTATATATATATATATATATCCTTGTGATTTTGAAGTACTGGGTTGGTGTCTAGCAGGGGATAACTTCACCTCATGGCCAGGTTGAGGGTCTTTAGCCTTTATTGGCTGCCTACCTGGGAGAAGGAAAACTCTGAACTGTAAACCCATGCATGTATTTAAATATATTTGTATATGTGTATATAAGTATATGCATATGTCTATGTTACATGTATATGTTTGTGCATGTATATAGAAATGGGTATGTTTATGGGTGTTGCAGTCAAGTCACCTTCCCTCAAACTCTTGCCACTGTCAGCATGGTTTGTTAAAAGGCACTGGAATGTTTTGTTGGTGGTTGTTTCAGATATGTTCAAAACTGAGACTAATAAAACCTGAGGTCTGCTGTTAAATGTTTTCGTGGCAATCTTTTGTACCGTGTTGTCAGTAGCTCCAAAAAGTGTGAATGGCCCTGGTAGCATTTAGAGAGGCTGCTCCAATCAACAGTTACATAATATCAGGGTAGATGTAGTGCTATGTTGTGCATGGGTAGGTGTCCCTGCATGTATTTCTGGTGGGCAACCTCTCATCCATATTATGCTCTACTCTCAGCTACATGCTTGCTGGTTTGTATTGCCATTGATGACAGTGACAATTATGGTGGTTTTTTCCCTCTTTTCTCATAAGATATCTCATGGAAATCACAATGAAAAGAAATAAAACTAAACCAGCTAACAAAAAAACCACCTTCCCCAATTCAATCTTTCCTTCTCCAATATTTGTGCATCTGTTCCAACTTCTGCAGTTTAGAATCCTTCCTCCTGTAATGGTTGCCAGATATCTTTGCCCTTTGTGAAACCAACTTGAATTCTTCCATTACAACCAATGAATTCTTGGTTCTAGGGTATCTTCCTCTTTGTTGAAAAGATTCCATCATTGCATGCATAGCCTTGGTGTATACATCTGGGATAATCTGCCAATGTCCAGAGAATTGTCTCTAAAGGTTGCTGACTACTCTTTCACGTGCTTCTGTCTTTCACTACTAAACTCTGTCAGCTGTCTCTTTTTCCTTTATTTTTCCTCCTCTTTCCAAGACTGCAGTATATTAGACACAATAGCTGACATTATAGAAAAGGCACTTTATCTCCAGCCATCTGTGAACATCTTTGTCTTTGGTGACTTTAATGTACTTTATAATCTATCACCTCTTTGTGATCAGTCATTTCTAATCAATGGCAACATTTGTGGAACTGGCCACATAATACATGGTTGAAACATTCTAAAGTTACTGATGCTGCCAGTATACAGACATTAAATTTTTACATTGCCAAATCCCTTACCCAAATTTTAGATTCCCTTACTCATTTCCCTAGCCAAACTGAGCAACATGCTTCTCTATTTGATCTATTTCTTACCTCCTCTCTCTGCTCTTGCCAAGCTTCACAATACCGCCCCCCTCTTGGTAACTTGTTCCACTCTGTAGTAACTATTGATATCTCTTTACAAGCATCCATTAAACAGGAACCCCCTCCCCATAAGACCTCTTTCCAGTACAACATGTTGACTGGGACTCATTCCAGGATTTTCTTCATGATGCCCTTTGGACTGACGTCTTCAAACCCCCAATTGAAAAATGTGCCACTGAGTTCTCTTCTCGAGTCAAAGCTGGCATAGACACTTTCATCCCTTCTCAGAAATACCAGATGAAACTGCAATCCTCTCCATGGTTCACACCAGCATGCTCAGCTGCCATAGTACATGGGAATCACTATTTCTGGCTATACCAGCAGAACAGCTCTTGTCATAACAGGTGCCTATTTGCTACTGTTCGTAACAAATGTAAGCAAATCCTTGAAGAAAAAAATTTTGACCTTTGTGACTACTGTAATAGGGTAATAAATAAGTACAAGGTCTCTATTCCCATCTCTCTTCAATCAATTTGAGGTGTTATCTGCTGATAAAACTGAATGCTTTGCCTGTAAATTCTCCTCAAACTCTACTCTTGACTCATCTGGAGTATCCCTGCCTAACTTCCCACTTAGAAGTGATTCTCTGTTGAGTGATATGCCTCTAACACCTTTCATGGTTTCTGCTACCATCTTTAACCTTGATCGCCACATGGTATGTGGACCTGATAACATCCCTTCCTGTAATAATCATTAAGAAGCATACTCCAGAACTGTCTCCTGTTCTCTCTAAACTGCATAATAAATGCCTCGCTGCCTCCTGCTTTCCTGCATCTGTTGTTCCAGTTTTTAAGAACTCTGGTGAACTGTCTGGGAAACTCCTAGAGGCCCTAATCAATGTTGAATTGGTTTGTCATCTCTCATCACAGGGCCTCTTCTCAGGCAAGCAATATGGCTTTCATTTCTCCAGATTAACTGCTGATATACTAATGATAATTGTGGAAAGATTTTATTGTGCTTTAGATAAAAATTGTAGCTTTGAACATCTCAAAAGCTGTTGAGAGGGTCTGGCATTCAGGTCTTCTCCCCAAGCTGAAAAGCTATAGTATCCTCAGGCATGTTTTTGAGCTGATCCAGTCATTCTTATCAAATTGTGAAATGAAAATTGTCCTGATCAGCCACTCATCTACATCCTTTTGTACTAAAGTAAATGTCCTTCAGGGCTCCATCCTTGCTCCTACACTGTTTTTAATCTTCCTTAATGACCTTCCCGATGATATCAGGTCTCTACTTAGTATCTACACTGATGACATTACCATTTACTCTTGGCTTGATAGTAAGGCTGATCAGTCTGACAAGGTCAAAATGGCAGCTGATATACAAAACTACCTCAAGACTTCAGGCTAATATTCTCAGCTGACATGAGGTGGAAAGTTTACATTGTATCCATCGCCAGATCAGCTACTAAGAATGTCACTTCACTGTGTCAAGCAAAACAATTTTTCTCTCCGGAATATATCTTGCATATCTATAAGTCTACTATTTCCCATTCTTAGAATATTGCTGCCATACATGGTCTGTTGTCCCTGCTATTTTCCTAGAGCTCCTTGAAAAGATCCAAAGAATAATCAGCAATATTATTGGTTCTAATCTTGTGTCTTGGCTTCAGTCACTTCCCCATCACCATATAGATTGCCTCTCTGTGCCATTCTTCTATATACTTTCAAAATAATTGTTCAGATGAACTCTACACCATGGTATCTGTATGAATTTAAGCACAATACTAGACTGGCTGAAAGATCTCATCAATTTACAGTTGAGCTAAGCTAGATGTAACAATAACTTCTAATCTAACAGTTTCTTATTCCACACTTTAAATGCAATGTCAGTCGCTATCTACTGTTCTCCTGATTGCTTTTTTCTTTCTCCTCATTACTATTGTTTATGTTCCTAAGTCTTCCACACTCTGTAACCCCTTGCTTGGGGTGAAACCAATTAAAAAAAAATGTAGGTTTTCTGACAACTTTCATCATCTCAGTTCCACACATTTACTTTTATACACACACACCCGCACATATATAATATAATATATTTTGGAGGAAAGATGTATGATAAAGTGAAAAAGTTTTTGTGTTATGCATTTTGTCCTTTAGGACTTCATCGGACTAAATTTGTTTACATTGATATGACTACACATGCACGGATGTGTGGGATATTTAATAACAAAAGTGATGAAAACAAAAAGAAAAAGAATTTGAATTAAATTGGCTAGATTATATACTCAAAACAATTACAACAAAAATATATTTTTAAATTTAAAATTCCCAGCATCTCATATTCGTGCACATGTATAGTTCAATCAATAAAAACAAACTTAGTCCAATAAAGTCCTAAAGAGCAAAATGTATCTCATGCAAACTTTTTCTACTTTGTCATTTGTATATATATATGTGAGTGTGTGTGTATGGAAATGTCTCTATAATAGAAAAGCAATATTTAATAAAAAGTTTAAGTGAAAAACGTAAATTTCGCTTAATATAATAATTCAATATAATTCACAATTATTATTTCTTTTATTCCATTTATTATAAATATTATGATTATTATATTTATAAATATTTATATTATCAATATTAGGATTATTATGTTTATTTATACAGGGTGCACATGCTATTTGAGGAGATATTGTTTTAAGTTCACTACACACTCAAATCATTTATAATATCATTTTTTTTATTTCAGATAACCCAGTCAGAAGAAGATGTTAACCCAAGCAATGAAAAGACATGCAGTCATTGCTGCTTTAGCTGCAAAACAGTGATTTAAAAATCAGTAACTTTTTACATGTTACCAGATCATGTGTTCCTAAGGTTTGGTTGGAGCTGGAGGGACGTGATGCAATGTTTCCTCTGTAGCAAAAAGAAAAAAAACATTCACAGCAGTCTGATACCGTGAGAACACCAGAATTTATATGGAATGTTCAAAACATCATCGATGAGAACCTCATAAGATCAATGAGGTCCATCGCTAAAGAACTCCAGGTATCAGAGTGGACTATCAGAACTGTGGTACATCAGGACATCTGATATAAGTCATATGTAATGAGGAAAAGCCAATTCATATTGCCGAAGACACAAGAAAACCATCTCATGTGTTCAAAACGGTTGCTGAACAAAGTGAAAAATTCCTATGAACATCCTTTGGTTTTTCGCTGCTGAAAAAACCTTTGACCAAGATCAGAAAACAGACAGACAGAATGACAGGTGGCTATGTGCATCTCCTTCTGAAGTACCCAGGGTGATGCAAACCAAATATCCAGCTACTGTGATGGTTTTAGGTGTTGTGAGCAGTGAAGGTCATGTCATGTCATGTCATGTCACCTTACATTTTCCCACAAGGTCTTAGGGTCAATGCTGCTGGATATATTAATTTTCTTAAAATGGTTGTTAAGCCCTGGATAAATAAAGTATGCAGTGGAAGGTCATATGTCTTTCAACAAGACTCTGAACCTTCTCACATAGTGATTGTAACTCAGGATTGGTTATCAGAGAATTTTTACGATCATGTGACCCCCAACATGTTGCCCCTTAACTCGCCAGATATAAATCCTATGGACTATTATGTGTGGAGCATCATTGAAAAGGAGAATAATCCATATTCTCATAGTAACATAGCTGCACTGAAGGCTGCCTTTGCCCATGTTATGTCCAAAATGAATAGGGACCACTTAATTGCATCTTGTGGATGGTTTTGAGCCTGAACAGAAGCAGTCATTGAAGCCAAAGGTAGTTTCATAGAATAATTAGATCATGAAAGTATCATGAAAGATATTTATTTTAATTTGAATTAAATATATACATTGTTTGCTAAGATATTGACACTTATTTAACATACTAAAAATCTCCTTAAATATTTTTCGCACCCTGTATGTATTGTTTATTATTATTTCTTTCAACTTTTTCCACAGTTTTCATGTAATATATATAAGTCTGTGTATATATATATATATATATATATATATATATATATATATATATATATATATATATATATATATATACATACACACACATATATATATATACACACACACACATATATATATACCTGTAACTGGCTTTAATGCAGAAAAACAACACACACACATAATAAAAATATAGTTTTAATTTATACTATATTTATGGATAAAAGTGCTCAATATCAGAGATAGAGTGTACAGACATATGAAAGTGGATACTGAGGTCTTAACAAGTGGTGACAGTTTGTTGCATGCTTGAAACACAAGAGAGAGAGAAATAAATACACCTACATTTGGAACTGGCTGTAAAATAGAAAAATAACCTGTAGACAGGGTACTGGCTCTAAAAACACACACATTATATATATATATATATATATATATATATATATATATATATATATATATATATATATATTATACAAGAAACTTGCTATAAAGTATAAAAACAATATAGATGTCTAACTAGTGACAAAATAAGAAAACAAGAAAAACTTAAAAGTGGAATTGGCTATAAAATAGGCATAGCTTCAGAACAAACTGCAAACTAGAATAGTACAATACTGTGAAAAAAAAAAAAGTTTTCACTGCTGCCAAAACAATAGCAACTTCTTTCAAAACCAAACTGAATGACTGTAAAATTTCCAGTACAGATATGAAATGAAGTTTTATTTTTTACTTAGATTTACATAGATCTCGTTCTCTCTAACAGATTAACTGTTTTAGTAACAATACTAAATTATATCTGTTGAAGGATGGATCTAAAATTTTGTCTATCCAGTATGAATATTTTTCATATATGTACCTTATTAATTTATTCTCTTTTTGGTAGTGAAATAAAGATGGTCGGGTTTACACTGGACTAAGATTCCATATGATTATTTTATTAAGCAACCACAGTTTCTAACATTATCTTAAATTCCAATTTGAATATATGTTTTTATACAGTTTCATATTAATTGTGATATATATAGGTATAACAATAAATATGTAGCCTGATGGTAAAAAGAGCATTTATTTTATATGACAAATATGTATTTTTTAAACATAATCTTCTTTCTTGTATATGTTTTTTTTAAACTAACTAGCTGTTGTTTTTTGTTACATTTCGGTGGCATATTCTCCAGCTTTCAAATGTCTGTTGTGATACACAAAAAATCAAGCAAGTTAGCCTGAAAAAACTATGGTTAAAACATGTCCCCCAAAAATTCAGACTTAAGCCCCATTTCATATCAATAGCCTTAATTAAGTAGTGAATATTAATCACATAGATTAAACTTTATATACTAAAATAAATTAAGTGAATAACTATGTATCAATATTATGGATTTCTTGATCCATTCTTGTGAGTGTTTTATATATGTAGCAGAGAGATATACATGTAACTATAAAGCTTATTAGCTGCTAACACTGAGGTAGATTTATTAATGCCTCTTCATATACACAAGCATATATATATAATTATTTTAAAAAAATATGATTCCTTCGCTACATAAGAGTTCTCATGTTTCAAAAATGAGAGCTGAAAACCTCAATATAATTATTAAAATTAAATTGAGTTAAAGTATCAAGCCCCGTTTCATCCTCAAGCATAATTTAAGCTCTACTTCTGTATGGAGCACTGTTTTTTAAAAATAAAAACAAAAATACTAAAGAACTTCAGATTATTTACCTAACATGTTCTTTCCCATTTTTCTACATATCTCTACACACACACACACATATATATATATATATATATATATATATATATATATATATATATATATATTCTTTAAATTTATGAGTCCTTTAAATCTGAAAGAAGACGATTGTTCATCATACTGTACAAACTGATAATATAAAATCACAAGTGTTGTACCAAATAACAGGAACCTTATTATTTGATCACTTCTAGCAGAAGCAACAACAAAAATGTGTAGCACATGTAACTAGAACAGGATACATGGCCCAGTGGATAAAGATCCATGGATACATGGTCCAGTGGTTAGATCCAGCGACTAGACTAAAAGAGTTGTGAGTTCAGACATAACAACAAATACAAAAATCACACCCGAAATGAAAGGTGCCACGCATCCACCAGAGCACTGAAATCACTGACGAACTAATGAGAGAGGAGATGGGGAATTAAACAAAAGAAAAATAGGGACAGAAATAAAAGGGGCTGATGAGCATATATGCTCTAGCTAAGTTAACTGGAATGAAGAAACTAAGGACAAAAAAACAACCTTAAACTAACCTAATTTTGGGTGGGGTTGTCTAAGTTCAATGCAGGGAGAACAATATCCTGACCAGTATCAAAGTACTCCAAGTCAGCCTCTTTCACTCAACACAAACATGCAAGATTCACCCACTTTTGCCAAATTCTGATGAAGAGAGTTGCCTCTTTTCTGTCCTAATCTTGATTTTAAGCTGATGCTTAAAGTACAAGATCAGTTGGGGAAAAAGTGAACTTCTTGCCTCATTAGAATCCCTTCTGACATGTTGTTCAAATCATTACTCTCATAACCCCTAGCAAGCAAAAGAACATATATTGTTCAGCCTTCGTCGACAGTAGTACCACATTGCTGAAGACAGAACTGGCCTCAAGGACAAAGGACTTTCCACACTGCATGCAAACCATGGGGCCTTCAACAATCTTGCACAATGGTGCTACAACCCTGCAATGAAAGAAGTCATGATCCAGGGTCTCGACCTCTCCATAACAGTGAACACAGTTTGGAGATTTCTCAAGCCATCATAGTGAAGAGCTTATCCAAACAATTACCATGAAAGTATTTATAGAAAAGGCACAGAGAGGCAACCTTACCTTGGTGGGAAAGTGACTGAATCAGAGCTGTTAGATCGGGACCAGTAATATTGCTGATTCTTTTTTGGATCTTATGAAGGAGCTCAAGGTAAATAGTAGAGTCACCAGACCATATTTGGCAGCAATATTCTAAGCATAGGTGAATGGTAGACATATAGATGTGTAAGATAAATTCTGGAGAGAAATGTTGTCATGCACAACACAGTGAATCAATTTTCTTAGCAGCTGACTTGGTAGTGGATTCAATATAGTCTTCCCACTTCACGTCAGCTGAGAACATGAGCTTGAGAAGGTGCAATGAGTCACTCACCTACTTAATTACCAAATTATACATAGTAGAGTTGCCCAACTCTGGCATTATTAAGAAAAGAAAACACATTGTGTTGAAATCAGTACTAGCCCTTTCTTATGCATCTAACTTATAGGTTAATATATGTCACTCCCAAATATTGCTCCCTGTCAAATGTGCCATATTTTTTCATTGACGCAAGAGGATTTTTTTCTTTTTCTTTTATTTTTCTTTATTTTTTTTTTGATCTTCTTGATGGTTGCTTTGTATGTACTACTCCAAGGCTACAGTTTTGAATTCAGAATTGTTCTCCTCTTAGAATGGTTGTCAACCATGGCTAGAAAGTCTTCCTTGCTATTTAACCTATAGCTAGGGGATGAAGAGATAGATTCATACCTTTCCCAATGGTACTTGCATGAAAATGAATGTAATGAACTCAACTTGCCAATCTCTCTTTCTGACCCACAGACTGTTACACCACCTACATCTTATAGTAACCAGAAATGCAATACTGTTGTCAGCTTTGCTTGCTAATAACTTTGTCATTAGGCCACCTTAATGATAGCAAATCTTCACTAACTTTTATATATCATAGTATAGAAATATCTTGATACACATGTTCAAGAATATTCTTACACCAAGGAACACAAGCCCAAATTTGGCTTACATAGCATAGTGACATAGCTAAGGAATAGACTATATAAGGGTATAGCAGCTCTTGGTATCTGAGATAAACAACTAGTGCTGGACTGATAAAATGCAAGATCACATTTCATAGCACATACATATATACAATCATACAAACTTATGTTTTCTGCAAAGTGAAACACACACTACACACAACCAGAAAGTTATACAGGAATACATATCAAATAAGGCACACATATGTACATCCTCCTGACTTAACTGATCTTCATTTTCTCACACATACATACCAACTTAATTAACCCTGGTTGCATCTAATGTATTTTCAGCTCAGCAAATGATCGAATCTGGTTGATAAATTAATTTAAATGTCCAAGATTTATAGCACTTTATTATATGAATTAAAGGGTCAGCCATGAGGGCCTCGCATCAGGCCACAGACAGATGTTATTAGAGCCAACTAAACTGATTCCATTGACCGATTAATCTGTCTCTATTCCTAGAAAAGCCTTCATAATAAAAAAAAAAGATTATGATTACTTAGGAGTTAAGAACAAAGAAGTTGAATAAGTTGAGAGAAAAGAAAAATAGATTTGTGGAAGTGCTTTCTGTTAATTTTGTAAATCTAATTTTTTGGTGACACTGACAGAGATAAGGCAATGTGTTAAACTTGATAAAAAAAGCTTGTTATTGAAACTGAAGGAAAAGTAAAAAAAAAAAATAATAATGAATAAAAGCTGTATTCATTGAAAACATTTCCTTAATTCTATACAATTCTTTCATGGTAATCAATTTCTATTCAGAACAAAATGTCTTCTGTCACCATCACTCCAGATTTTTACTTTAATGTAGACCTTCACTTCTATATTTTTAATACCATAACCTATTGTAGGGTCTTTGGGGGTTCATGTATTGCAGTAACAATGGGTATGTCTAGGATTATTTTTTCAACCATCAGCAAGCAAATAAAATGTATCATAAAGAAATTCAAGGAAAAAAAGCACAAAAACCACTTTAATATAAACAAAAATAAATACACCATTAACTTATTCTATCATATTTTTTCTCAGTCATCAGTAGGGTACATTCAGACTACAATTTGAAAATGCTTGAGACTTTGTATATTAAATCCAAGCAACATTTTCTCTGTAAGTAGAAGGAATATCTGTTGGGTCTTAATGTTATATGTCTTTTATCCATAGTGATAACTCTTTGGTCATATAAAATAATAATTTATTTACTTATATCAGAACATCCTGGGTATGACAATAGACTACATCCAGAAACAAGGCCACTGATCAGGAGGTTTTGAGGAGCGTGGAACCACCTCTTAATTGCTGTTGATTCCCAATGACCTGGGGGCTGGGTTAACACCTGTTATGGTCCCAGCTATGAGCAAATAGTTAACCACCAAAATGAGGTCAAAACACTATGAATTCATAAAAATACATTTTCATAGTAAAAGAATAAAAAAAAATTACCAGCAATATATTTTTGTAAATGAAATTACTAAGAAAATTAAATTTTGGCATTAAATGACCCATAAGTATTTGATATAATGCTAAACAAACAAACTTATATTGGATATTGTGTTAATTGCTTTTTCATCTTATTAATAGTTAAGGTGTATCTGGTTATGATAAAATGAGTTAATGGTGTTTTTGTCATTTTTTTTCTAATGTTCATTAAACTTAATTTTATTTGAACATCAGGGTTGAAAAAATATGTGTGCTTCTTTTGTGATAATGCTGAAATTGTGTTTTTCACATTTGTCAATTATTTAATATTAAATGTCTAGGGCAGTGACAAAAAAATTCAGAATTGTTCTACTAGACTGGAGCTTTAACAAAGCTAATGGGCCCAATTAATCTTCAGGGATAGAAGATGGATTCATGTCTTTTTCAAAGACATTAGT
>CAHIKZ030001343.1:277500-310000 GCA_903632075.3 Acanthosepion pharaonis
TTTTATAGATAGAGATAAGGATAGGATGTGTGTGAGTATATATATATATATATATATATATATATATGCGCACATACATACATACATACAAGATTTGATCAAAAATTATTAGGGCTGGTGCCATAAAAAGAAAACTACAACATATCAATTCGGTATTTAATCTCCTGCGAAGTATTCTCATTTTGAAGCCATGCACCTTTTTTGTCCATTGATATAAACATTCCTGGAATTCCTTTTTTTGGAGATAGAAAGCAGCTGCCTTGTCACATTCTCTTCGATTCACATGTCATCTTGAAACTTTGCTCCTATCAAGTGTAATTTGATTTTTGAAGAGGAAAAAGTCACAAGGGCATGAGGTCTGAAGAATATAGTATACATATATGTATAATAGATTTAGTGTGGACATAAAAAGCAAGACTGTATGGTGACAGTCAGTTCCATAATTGATGTAATCATCAGACTATCCCACAATATATATATATGCATATTAAATGTATGCAACAGTATTGAGTGGAGACCATTTTTTAACTGTATATTATATCTTTACATTTCTTCCCCCACAAAAAAGCACACTTGAATCTTTTGTACACACACATGCTCAAACAAATACCAAATTTATAAGAATACCTTTGCATTCATATATAATTTTAAAGTGATATATATCATTTCTCATTAAATAATTCCATTGAGTATTTCAAACTGAACGCCAGTTGCACAGAAAGCCATCAAATTACTTTCAAGAAAATTGAGAATCATAAGATTACAACAATACGTTCAATTCAAACAGACATTAATATTTGTCCATGTAAATTCCACAAGAAGCAGCATAGAAGCACAATAAAGAAAGAAAGAAATGTTGATGCAGTTGAAAGAAAAAATTTGTCATAGGACAGAAGGCAAAATTTTACATTTTAGAAAAACACATCCATGACAAATTGTTTTTAAAAATCACATGGGCTATAGCTATCAAAATTCAATTTTAAAATATACAGAACCACATTCAACTAATCAAATTTTGTCATTCATGGGTTGTTGCATGGCTCAGATGTTCCCCCACCTTGCACTGAAAATAATTATGTCATATCTTTCTTTTTCTTTAAATTTCAGTAAAATATTCTTTCATTGAAGTTCCTAAAATTTTTCATATTTTTTCTGCTGAAACCTGAATGACAAAGGCTGATTGAAAATTTTAAATTGAATTTTTACAGTTTTGGGAGCACTCACTTTTCTCTAACACTCTGATACACACACATATACACACACTTATATGTATGAATATATATATATATATGCATATATGTATGTATGTAACCATGAAAACTGCTTTGTGTACACTTATAAATATGAAGGCAATGTCCTTGATATAATTCAACTTGCATTTGATTTCTTTTCTCAAAGAAAAACAATTGCCAGTTACATTATTTGTGAGATAAAATTCAGATATGTTTAAAACTGAAGACAATTGCTGTTATTATTCAGTGGTACAATTTAGGTTGATATTGGTGAATTTCTTTCTCAAAACCAATTTTCACAGAAATCTCTTATAATTAAAAGAAAATCAATCCTATTGCTCCAAAGTATGTGAATTATCTACCAAAAAAATCCTATAATCTTTGTTCTTATAGAGGGATAGATAGGTTATATAGATCAAATATGGATTGGAATCTGGCAGAATGATAAAATAAAGAACAAAAAGAAAATGTTTATCAATCTAACATGTTTCCATTTTATTAAAGCTTTGTCAAAGACTGAGATATGGAGAAAAAAAAAGAAAGAAATTCTGGTATTTTTACTTTTGTGTTGCTTGATTTTCATTGGTCAATCTTGTATCATATACAATCAACAGTTTTAAACAAATTTAGATAGATCGATTGACTGATAAAGTTTTCAATTCCTTCCATTAGAGAAACCTAGTTCACTGTGAAATGAATATTATCATGGTTTAATATCTCCTTTTCTATAGCTGAAAAACAATAGGTATGCAGATATAATACTGGAATTTTATAATAGCAAAATAGTTGAATTCACTTTCAAAGAGTTTATATTCAAAGACAACTTTTTCCGTTAGATGAGGTTAGTGCATTTAAAGAAATTTTAACTCTTGATGGGTCATTCAATTTTAGAACTCAGTCTCTTCTTTATTTATTTTTAAGTCCAGAATTAAATATATAAGTCTTATATGAATAACTAGTTATAATGTTAGCTTTCCTACCCACATTTCAATAAGTGTATAGTCAGTACTATCTGTTCTGGCAATTTTCTTTTTTAATGAATCTTTATGTATATTTTTTAGTACTAAAGTTCACCTTATACAAGACTTGAGAACCACTCAATGTAGAGGCTTACTATCAAAATGGTTATAATGAATGAGGTATAATATGAAAGGGAAGGTAGTAGGAAGTGAAGCCTGTTGATTTTCAATACATGTCAGCCTAACAGTTAATGTTAGTCTTTCTAGCTAGTTTATATTCATTCTGATTCAGTAATTTCCATTACTGTTGGGTCTTCATGTTTATTTTTTAATATTAAAGCTCCCACAATACAAGATTCGAAAATCACTCAAGGTAGAGGATTGCTGTTAAGATGTTTATGATGAATGAGCTGTGATATGAATGAAAGAGAAGGTGGTAGGAAATGAAAATGATATGGATAAGGAGAATATATATTGCCTGACCCTTGACTTGAAGAGGTTAAGATTGTAGTGTTCAGCGAAGCATCCACATGAGAGTCTGTCCCAAAATGTAGTAGTTCATGGGAAAAAGCTGTCTAAACAGGACTTTATTCTTACATTCAAAATACAGAGGAAATGAGGCCGATTCAACTCCATGGATGTAGCATGGCATGTCTTGGCAGTAAAGAGCTGAACTGTTAGAACTGAAGAATGGAGTTTATCTGAACATTTGCCCTGAAAGTAGCTATAGAATAGCAAAAGGTTGTGATGTTGCATTTGTCAGAAAGTAACTACTCTGATATTTAACTAATAGCTGGAGAAAGAAGTAATAGATTTTTGCCTTTTCCAAAGGTATTAGTGTAAAAGTGAATGATACTAGATCAGCAGGAATTTTAACATGACTTGCTCATTTCACATCCTGCACCAATAAGAGTTGCACTACTTACACATATTCACTGAAAATGAAAGTTACTAAATCTGTAAGCATTTAACTAATGTATACTAGTGCATAAAAAGTACACTTGCTGAAACTGGAAGTTACTGAAAATAGATGTCTGAAAGTGTACTTTCTGAAATGACCACACATTGATCAAAATTTTGATTATTACATTGTTGTGAGATACCACAAATAAAAGCATTGTAACTGTTAGCAAAATTTTCTAAGAATCTATATATAATAATTAAATATGGCTTCCAAAAAAAAGTTTGATTGAATATTAACCAAATTTTAAATGATTAAAAATGTTTTAAATCAATATAAAATTATTAAAAGCATTTTTTCAGCAAGTTTGATATTTTAATAAGCTCATATTATTCAAGCAGTTGGTTTCCAAATTTAGACACATAATCAGTCAGTAACTATAAAATTTTCCATGTCAGAATTGTAGACGACAGTTTATACTATTTTTAGTTGAGATCTTCACAAAAATGGATGAAAACACCAGAATGAACATCAATATTAATATTTTTTAATCAATCAAAAACTCCCAAGAAGCCCACCAAGAAACAGTCAAAATAACGCTCTGGAGTTCCTCTAGAAAATATACAAGTTTTGTACCAAAATTCCTAGTGATTAAATGGTCCATAGATGCAAATACGGTAATACTTTATTCAATTCACTATATTTCTCTTTGTTCAATCCTTCAGTGTCTTTGGTGCTAAGATGAAATTATATCTAATTTCCGAGTAGAACTTTTTCCAACATATCTTGTTTCTGGTCTCAAGACTTATTTTCCATCCCTTTTCTTATAATCAACTTAAAGCCAAGTGTTATATTTCAACCAGCAGTCAATTTTGCTCCAAGTCAGTTTATACTACTGTTGTCATGACTTTACACATATATGACTAATAATAACTTATCAAATCATGCATACAAAAGTAGACTGTTTCTTCTGCATGCGTAATAGTAGTAATAGTAGAATATATAATAATATCCAAACAAAAGTGAAGATAATTCTTATTCTTATTCTATATGCTGCATCACTTCAGGATGTCAGCAATCATGGCTCTCCACAATTTCCTGTTCTTTGCAGCTCTTAGTAAATTTTGTTTTTTGTCATCTCTCCTACACCTTGCTCCACCATCCATTTACTCAAGCTCGCTAGGTAGGTTACATGTTGTTTTTCTGTGCCTCTTGCCTTCAATATGTCCTGTAAGTATCACATTTTCCAAGCAGTCTTTCCTCATTATGTGCCCTAGAAATTTCATTTGTCTCTTCCTGATGTTAAGTATAAGTTTCTGTTTTGTTTTCATTTTCTCTAAAAATTCATCATTGTTCATATGGTATTCTCAGCATCCTTCTGTTGCTTCAAGTCTCTTTCTTATCTGTGAGGAGATTATCTAGCATTCACTGAATGGAAAAAGTATTCAGCTACAGATTTCATCTGTTAATGTAGTCATCTTCTCAATGAGAAACAAATCCATGTGCTGGGGAAAGCATGTTGAAATATTAGGAAGAGTTAATAAAGATCGTTATCAAATATTGTGGTCAGAGTTAAAATCTGACTACAATTTCAATTGAAGAAGTGACTAATTAAAAGAGAAAATAATGCATTGAAGGTGTACTGATATAATAATTCTTTACAGTCTTTGGAGTCCTATACATCATACCACTGCAAAAATATTAGTAACACAATGCAGCATAGTGAAAATATAGAAAAAAAAACAGATCTGCTCATAATGGGCTAAATTTAAAATCCCCAAAATATTAGTTAATTAGTAGGTTTACTACAAAAAGTGCCAACTTTCTGACTATGTTTGATAAGTATCTTTACCTTTTCTCCACAATCTAATAAAGTTTCCTTATACATTCTAACCTGATGATGCCTAGTCAAAGGGGTGAAAGACATAATATTTTCCACTTTTCCAAATGCATCAGTTTTTCCACTTTGTTTTATCATCTCCACACATAATAATGCTTCTACAACAGAACATTTTAGCTCTGCAAGCAAATTCTATGCTGTTAACTAAATTCATTCTTTTGTAGTGAACAGATATTTATAGCAAAGAGCCTCACTGAAAATAAAACCCTTCATTGTCGTTGAATTTTCTCCACTCATAATAAACTGGAGAAAATTCATGTTCTCGAGGAGTCTCCTTGCCTTGAATGTCTGTTGAGTCTTAAGTTCACTCCATATCTCAATTGTAAATCATATATATGATCAGTCACTAAAGATTCTGGAAAAATGGTTAGTTCCTTGTTCTGCTTCAAAAAATACCTGACTTCCTGACAGGCTCTATATTTACAAGATTCAGATCAGACCAAAAATATTGTTACCATATCTGAGCGGGAACTTCCTAATTTTCACTTTCCAGCTTTTATGTGGTCTTATAGATGATGAAATATTTCCCACCCTACATCATCAGTCTATCACTATTCTATTACTATTTCCATGGCAGGTATTCAGATGAGCTTCATTCTTTAGTTCCAGACCTTTATAACTCTTGCCACATACACAGGATCAAATCCTTCTCATTCACTTTGTATTCCATTGTTAATATGGAAGTTCTATTCAGCTTCTTCCTGAGAGCCACTACTTTGTGGAACCGACTCCTGAAAAGATGCTTCTCAGATCACTGCAAACTTAACCTCTTCATCTAGAATCAACCATTATCTATCTGACATATCTACACTTAGTTCCCCAAACCTTATGTTCAAACATCAACCTCATTCTGTAGCCTGAGTGGTTATTTAGTAAAAAAAGTATTTAATCTTGTTCAATATTTGTTTGTTCATCAAATTTGTATCCGTTTGCAATAATTAAGAATATGGAAGGCTGAACTAAATCTACTTTCAGAATTTAAATTTTCATCTTACATGTCTATTGAAACATGCCACATATTTTTTCATTTTGCACTTTTTTTTTTTTTTTACTAAAGATAACCTAATATAAGGTTGAAGAGATACTGAAGTAGAGAGTGTCGTGCCTCATACATTTTCTACACAAACCAGATGTTGACTGCTCGACAACTCAAAGCAGACTACATAAATACATATTCTGTGCATTGGCACCACACATACATCTGCTTTAACCAAAATAAAATTAATAATATATTATGACCAGTCAGAGTCACTCCCACTTCAAAACCAAAACTTTAATTTTGAGCTGACTAAAAACTATATATACCCAAATTCTAACAGACTTGACACAGACCTGCATTTGATGTCAACACCAGCATGCTGAGAGGGAGTCAATTCCCACTATCACAAAATGTCCTTTTTTCTTTTAATTTCACCACTCTCTCTCACTGTTTTTAAGGCAAAAGTAACAGACAGAAGTTACCGTTTCTTGTATATATGTAATTAAATTATACAATTATTTACTCCTACTCAATGTCCTCTTTTTATGATGCATGTATTTACATTTGCCAAGGCAGTGAAGGAATTATCCTCCACAACAGTAACAACAATAACAAGGTTTTGTTTTGTAGCTCAGGGGTTAAAACAGTTGGGTGTTCACCAAGTTTCCCTGAAGCAAAAGTAACACATGTTCATATCTTATCATATTTTATCCTTTATTTCTGATCCTAAACTGTTTACTCTTTACTACAGAGGGAAAACCAAATAAACTAAAAATTCAGATGAAAGTAAATGGTAATAGTTAGAGTAACTATTTTCATAAAGGAAAATATTGGCATTCATTGACTAAACATTAGTATTACTAGTAGTTGAAATTTATAAAATTTTAAACAGTTTATCAGGAAAATAGGCTTACTAATTTGACTGTTGTGCTTTCTAGAAGTGATAAGAGTTGCTTTTCTAAACTTTTGTTCAAAGTTGTGTTTAAAGTCAACATCTTCGTTATATCATTATTCTCTCTTCTACTTATGTGTTGTCCATTTTTATTGTTGCTGCTGTTGGATGTCTTCAATGGATATGGTTTGTGAGCTCATAAAGTTCTTTGCTTTTGATCTTGTAGTGCCATCCTATAAGATTTATTACAATATTCTCTTTAAAATCTAGAGGATTCATTTACTTGAAGCCATTTTTAATTATCCATCTGAGAAAATGGTTGTATATGGCTGATAGTTTTGATATCCATCTGAGAGTGATCAAAAATGAATAATAAAGTTACAATGTTGTTTTCTTTGAACTAATTTCCCTGTCTCTGTTGTTTGACTTTTCATAACTTTCCAGCCATTTACACTCAGACCTTCCACATGTGTGTGTGTTCTGTTCTAGAATTTTGATAAATCCTACTTCAGATATACATATGTAAGTTTCTCTCTGCATATCATGTTTGTTTTTTGTATTTCTGTATTTCTTGGACTGTCTTTGCCTCTGACCTCTAACATACTGATCTTGTGACAGCTGCTTTGTAAGATCCTAAGGACATTGTATGATGTTTTTTTGATGTTGCGGCATTCCCAAACTCATATCAATACCTAGTTTGCTTATTGGGGCATCTGAGTAGAGAATGTGGGAAAATTCATTCTGTTTTCTCATTCATTATCAATTCACTCTGTTACAATTCATTTTCTCTTTTTTTGCATCACAGGAAATAAATGTTGAAATATAACTTTACCAAATATCATTTCAGAAAAAAAAAAAAAATGAAGAAACAAAATGAGATTCAGAACTTTAATTTTGAAAAATAATGAAAAATAGTAAGTCTCTCAAAGACAAATATTTACAAATATGAGGGGTGCTGAAAAGTTCTTGGTTTGATCCCTTTACCAAATCAGTTTTCAATGGGCAAACATTAAAATGCCAATTTTAGAAATTTTCTTTTCAGAAAACTTTTACCCAATACAAGGCCCAAGAGCCACACAAGGTAGAGGGTTACTTAATGATATTGTTGTATGGAAGTAAGAGCAGATTATAAGAATACGGAGTTTAGATAATAGCTGAATCTAGACTTGATGAGGTTAAGATTGTCATGATTGATGAAGCATCCACATGGCAGTTTGTTTCCAAAACTAGCAGTTCTTTTGGATAAAATGAGTGAAACTTTCTTCTTACAAATAGAATATGAAAGGAATGAGGATGATTCAACTCTGTGTATGTGGCATGGAGGGTCTTATGCGTAAACATCTGAATTGGTGAAATTACAGATTATAGCTTGTTTAAATATTTCCCATGAAAACAACAATAAATAGGTTGGGCTTAGAACCTTTCAGCACTCCTTCCTTAAATCAATAATGCTATATTTATGTGAAAATTTTTTTATGCTGGTTCTTATGGCTCAAAAAATGAAATTGTAAATATTGCTTAGTAATGGTTATTGCATCTGCCTGGCTGATCAAAAACACTCATGTTAATAGTGTTTTATTTACTCAACTGCTAGAGATGAAAATCTCCTGAGGTAATCTTAGAGATTTTGAACAATGCTGAAATCTTTGGAAATAGTCAAACATTGGAAAGTTTAAGTGAAGGTACTATTTTAACTTTTGAATTTTCTTCTTTTTTTGAGAGATATTTTAAAAATTGGATTACACTTTCCTTGTCTTCAGACAGTCAAAGAATTAAAAGGTAAAAAAACGAATTTCTTAAACATTTTTTTAGGCTTAACTTTATGCTCCCACCTCACCTGAAGGTATGTTAAGAATTCACCATTTAAAGCTTGATTTATTTTCTGTTGTTTTATTTTTTTGCCTTCATAAATTTTCTATGATAGCTTTTTTATTTCTTTTAAATTTGAAATCTGTTTTTTAGATATACATTGAAAGTTAAAGACATTTATAGAATTCCTGAAATTGAATTTGAATTGGAAAAATAAATTGAAAATAAAATATCTGTAAGAACATCAGACAAGAAAAAAATGAAAATATTGATGCCGATGCGTAATATAAGTTGGATAATTCTAATGATCTTGTCTTTGAGACATTTCAAGAAGTTTTTCAGTTGTTTTAAATTTCCTTCTCTGGAAGATATTACTGGAGCAATATTTTAATGTGACCTCTACACTGAGAATATCAGGTTGTGCAAAAGTTATGTCCAATTTGAAGGTCTATGTTAAATAATGGAAAAAGCCCATGATTATGAAAATATTTATTTGTTAACATAGCCTCCTTTGTTTTTAGAATATCATTTCGTCTGTCAACAAGCTTATAAATGCAACGTCTGTAAAATTTCTTTTTTTGAAGCAAAATATGAATCTAACTCATTTTCAACCTCTTCTCTTGATGTCAACCTAAGACCATTCAAATGATTCTATAGTCCCCAAAACAAGTGATAATCTGAAGGTGCAAGGTCAGGAGAATATGGTGGATGAAGCAATATTTCACAACCAAGCTCTTCCAAAAGATTTTTAGTCAGCCAAGCTGTGTGAGGATGAACATTAGTGTGATGGATGATGATACCCTTTCTGTTCACTAAGGAAGGTTGCTTTTGGTTCAAAGCTGTTTTCAAACAATGAAGTTGATCGCAGTACAGATTAACTGTAATTGTTTGATTGTTGTTTAACAGTTCGTAATGGCAATTCCTTCAAAATCTCACCATACACTTAACATGATCTTCTTTGGATGAAGTCCTCCTCTTGGTCATTAAAATGATCTTCCTCCTCAAATGATCCATGGTTGGAGGCATTTAATATTATAGTAAAGGATTCACTTCTTATCATCTGTATCAAACCTACCTAAAAATGGTTCTTGAAGGTGTTGTGAAAGCAATGATTTGCAACAAGCAATACACTGTTGCAGATTCTCTGGAGACAATTTGTGTGGGACTCATTTCCCAACCACTGAAACCTTGGATGTATGGTCTATGTTAAATTGTTCTGCAAGTTCCTTAGAGATAATGGTGAGATTGTGACAACAGCTTCTAACTATTCAGAATCGAATTTTTTTCAATGACTCTCTTTTTGCTTGTCTTTCATACTGAAATCCCCACTTTGGAAATAGGAAAACCACCTTCTGCAACTTCTTTCATTCAATGCATCATCTCCATAGGTACTCTGAACAGACTTTGATGCTGCACTTGCATTGACACCTTTAAGAATGTCATAGAGTAAGACATGTTGAATGTGATCTTTAGATGAGATGAACATGGGTGTGAATATTGTGAAAGATCATAAAAAAATATTTTTATAATCTGAAAGAGAAAAGTATAAATTACTTTTTGTGACATTCCTTAACGATAATGAGAAACAAAATTTTCCTAAAAACTATCTAAAGCTTCCGTCTCAAAATTGGGAATTACTTTTGCACCAACTTCAACCTGATATATAGTTTGTTTGCTTTCTTTTACTTTTATATATATATATATATATATATATATATATATATATATATATATAAATAAATGGTAAGTTGATATATATATATATTTCAACTTACCATTTTTTCCTTAGAAATATCCTTTTTCATTCCTTTACAACTTTACAGAGAATTTGTTTTTAATCATTTCATCACAAGCAAGGCAAGAAAACAAATAAAACACAAAGTGTTTCTGAGAGTGAAAGTAACGGAGAAAACATTATTAAGGTGAGAGGACAATAAAATTAGAGGATTCAAGAAGATAGAAGATGACAATTGACATCGCATCTAAATTTTTGGTGATTGCCATTGATAGGAAAGCAAGTTGCCAGAAGAGATTACCACAAGTATGAGAGAAGAAAATATTACTGCAGAATTTAAGGTTGTATCAAGCAATTTCAGCAATAAAATGTGAACTAGATGCAAATACTGCACCTAAATTTGGGAAGTTGAGTTATCAAAGAGGAAATATCAGAAGAATTATCATGAAAATATTTATAAAAAAAATAACAGGGAAGCCACATAACAGCAATGGGAAAGTGATTGAAACCAAGATGCCAGGTCAGAACTGATAACATTACAGATTCTTCTTTGGATTTTGTCAAGAATCATTAAATACATAGCAAATGTCCAGAACAGATGTAGCAGCAATATTCAATGTATGGATGAATGCTAGACTTATAAAAGTGCAAGATGGGTTCTGGTGAAAAAATTGTTTTGCATGACACAGTGAACCAACTTTCTTAGCAGCAAGACTCACAGTTGATTTTATATAATTATTCTAATTCAGGTCAGTGAAAAAGAGACCGAGAAAAGAGACAGTAACATTGAGTTACACTCCTAGAGGTTAGCATCAGCCATGCTGAGCTGATAGATGGGAAAAAAGTTCACTAAGATTAATAAAACAGAGCAATTTACTTTTGCAGGCATTAAAATTAACAAGCCATTTCTTCCCCAGATTGAAGGTCATATTTGAGATCAGTTAACATTTGGACTTTATTGAACCTATCAGACTTACCATTAAGACAAGAGTAGATTGTTGTATCATCAACAAAGATACTGTGTCAAGAACTGATAAGATCAGGAAAATCATTGATAAAAATTAGGAACAAAGTAGGTCCAAGAGTAAAGCCCTGGCGGACATCTGCTTTAATGTAGAAAGAATTCAGTTCATGATTTAAGAAGAAAGATTAAATCAAATCAAATAAATGGCCAAGAACACCATAACCCTTTAACTTGCAAAGAAAACCAGTATGCCAAACCCTGTCAAACACCATGGAGATATGTAAAGCAACAGCTAGAGCTTCATTATTCTTATCTAAAGGTTGAAAGACTCTTTCAGCAGTAAATTTTAACACATTGAGAATTGACCTAGAGAAATGAAAGTTATTTTGTTTGTCTGAAAGGAGACCCTGTGAGATGAGATGTTTAACAAATTAAGGTTTGATAAGAGCCTGTAGTACTTGGCCAAAAAGATGAAGAATAATTATATAATATAATGAACAGTAAATAATTATGAATGAGATAATCAGTACATGTTTCTTTCTCTCTCTCTCTCTATATATATATATATATATATATATATGTGTGTGTGTGTGTATATGTGTGTGTGTGTGTCTAAAAGTTTGGATATAACTAAAAATATATGTATGAATAAAGATAAATGTAAAACTTACATGACACATTTCATACTTTTTGCAGCAAGTATTTATTCTTGAGAGCGCCACTATCAAATCTTAACAAAATATAAATCTGCACTCTAGATTTTTTTCAAATATCTCCTTTCATAAAAGAAATACTCTCTTCCCAATCCAACATACCTGATTATAAAAAAATTAAATTATTAAAAGAAAACAATTAAATTCAAAACCACCTTTATTTAAAATATATAATACATAACTTAATTTCTCAAACTAATATAAATAATAATTACATGAAAAAAAATGAATAACAACATTTACTCACTTCTGTTTATTAGATTAAATTAGATCACTGAAGTATATTACGAGCATTCTTAATTTTAAAAAACTAACAACATTTTTTCTTCTGTGTATAAATTCCTGTTGCAAAGCAAAATCCTTACATTTGCCTTGATAAAGTCCACCAGAGGATGAAACACACATTGGCCAAGAAAGGTTTTCTTTTGTTTTTATATAATTTAATAACAGTTGATATTTATTTTCTATCTTGAAAGTTTGCAGATTCACCATTCCATTCATCAGGTTAACATAAATCTACTGAAATTTTTTAAAAGATATTATCTTTATTTATTATTTATTTTAAATATGTTACATAAAAATACTGATAATTATTGCCATCAAGTCAATTTTAAATCTGTTTTATGCTAAAAACAATATAACATGACCACATTTATATAATTTATCTAAAATAAGTCATAAATAAATCTGATATCTCTTAAGGAATTCAATAGACTTAGAATAAGTATATCTGGATGAGTGCAAATATATATCTGCAAAACTTCAAGTCAGAAGATAAGTAATTTGAACTTTTACCTATGTATCTCCACACACACACATGTTTATATATATATATATGATTAAAATGAAAAGTGGTCCATGTGTGCTTCTTATAATATGTAGATTTAATAAGCCAGTTAATAAAATTTGAAGACTAAAAAGCTAACAAAATGATACTAATATTGTCAATAAAATTGGTATTTATTATATATTAAACTTTTGAGTGAATTGAAGCATGAAAAGAGTGACCTTAATATTGTGTTCGAAAATTCCAACATTAAAATCTATCTCTTCAGGCTTAAATTCAGTCAAAAGGTTAATATATAATAAATACCAATTTTATTGACAATATTGGTATCATTTTGTTGGCTTTTTAGTCTTCAAATTTTATTAACTGGCCTATCATATATATATATATATATATATTTTATATATATATATATATATATATATATATATATATACACACACACACACATACATCCATACATACATACATGCATGCATAATAGGAGCTGAATATTGCTGTCATTTTATGGGTATTATTTTAACAAATGAATAATAAAAAAATATTTTAAAATAAAATTTCAGTGTAACAAAATTTTTACCATCTTTCATAGAGAATGTTTCATCAAATTTATTTTGGTTACCTATTATGAGTAATCTCTAATTTTTATCTATACAGTTATCTCTTGTATATTATTTTACGATGGTTCCATTTAACATGAAGCAATTGAAATTTGACTTCCTTAACTACAACTTCCTGCACTTTATAAAAGATATTAAAAACTAAAGATATCCAAACAAAGTGACCAAGAAAGAAATGAGAAAAAAATCAATGCATTAGCAACCTGTTCCCACTGTTTTGTAATAATGAGATGTTCCATTATTATCATGAATCCATTCTTGTCAATGACTCAACTGCTTGGAACCATCAATGAAGAAAACTCTAAATGGTGCTTACACTAGAATGCACCAGGCTGCACTTAACACATTTTGGCATCCATACCTGTCAAATGAGAAGCTCCATGGCCAAATTCTTCCCATCTATGAAGCTATGTAGAAGTATAGATTAAGATTTGTAGGACATTGCTGGTGCCATAAAGAACTTGTCATTCATGTACTGCTGTGTCAAAGAACTAATGGCAAAAGTAGCAAAAGTCAACTGGTAAAATCCTTTGTCAAGTATTTAGTAGAGGATATAGACTTCAACATTGAACAACTGCAGATCAACAAAAAAGAGGAGGTCTTGTGTCTATGTGTGCCAAGGAATCTCAATGTAGTAACATTGGTAATATTGTTACAGTAACATGAGGCATGTATGTTTCAGTGCCTTGTAATGTTATATATTACAAAACAATGGAATATCTCATTACTAAACAGTTGTACCAGGTTGTGGGGCTGAAAACATAAAAGCATATACTTTTTTTATATTTTGTAATTAAATATTCACTCTTGAAGTTCAATATGATTTTCATTAATAGTGCTATTTTCTGGGCTCCTATATAGCAGTGGATGCTGGATACTCTTCTCACAGATGAAAAAGAGACTTGTATCATCAAAAATGTAGTCCTACAGAAAGTTGCTGAAAAATATCATGGGCCGAACATATAAGGAAATGTGAAGTTCTAGAGACAATAGAAACAAAAAAGACACTTATACATCAGGAAGATATAGTTGAAATTTCTGGGGCATATAATGAGGAAAGAGGGTTTGGAAAATTTGATGCTCATAAGGCAAATTGAAGGCAAGTGGGTTTGATTTGGTTTGGTTTGTTTTACAGCATATCAACCTCAATGGTTTATTTAATGCTGACAAGATTTTTATTGCTGGTAATATTTTTTTTTTGTATTGCTGGTAATAATTTTTCTTCAAAGATTTATTGCTGGTAATAATTTTTCTTCAAAGGTTTATTTCTGGTAATAATTTTTTTACAAAGTATTTCTGGTATTAAAACCTATTTTTACACTTTCATATTGTTTTGACCCCAGTTTGGGGGTTAACTATTTACCAATAACTGGGACCCTAACAGGGTGGATCTGGGGACACCAGCAAATTAAGAGGTGGTTCCATGCTCCTCAAAACCTCCTGATCAGATGACTGAAGACAAGAGGCACAGAGGAGTACAACATATAAACCTACCTAATGAGCTTGAGTAAATGGATGGTGGAACAAGGTTTTGGAGAGATAACAAAAAGATAAAATTTATACAAAGGAGAAGAAATTGTGGAGAGCCATGATTGCCAATGTTGTAAAGGGACACAGCTGAAAGTAGAAGATCATGCAAAAGAGTTTAGTTTAACTTCATGTTTAGGTTTTAACTAATGGTGATTTTGCAATATAATCTCACATTATATTAAAAATTTCTCTTTCCTCATCCCTGGTTCTATTTCTATTTGTCTCAGCAAAAAGAGTTTTAGGCAAGAAAAAAGTGGAACAAAAAAAGAAACTACATAGGAATATATGCAGCAATTTGATGCAATTCCTAATTGTCTGAGTGCTAATATCATTCTTGAAAATTAATCAATTCAGCTCTCAGATTATTTCTGGATTCAGATATAACATTTAACGAAATGTGTTTCTACTTCAGATTTATCTCCCTTTAGATTTCTTCATTTTAATTTTTTAAAAAAGTAAGGAAACAAACAAGAGAGTGAGAAAAAGATTATTTCCTTTGCTTCTCTTTAAATTTCAGAAAATATAAAAGTCAAATATGCTGAAAAATTCTTCCTCACCAAAAATAAAAGTTGTGTTCTATTCTAAAAGCTTAAACTTCAGTCAATAACTTTGATTGAAATGCCATAGATTATCTGTATAGATTTCAACCTTTATTCGACATTTACTATGTTTTCTCTCTGAAAAACCGTAAATAACCGCACCGAATAGAAGAGTCTCAGAAAGGGTCTGTTCATCTGTAATAGAAAGTGCATCTAAATAAGATATTTAAAAAGTTACCTGAACAAAGAAACTAAAAAAAAAAGGAATTTTATGTAAGAAGAATAAAGATGTGAATACAACAGAAGTTGGAAAACAAGAATAAAAAATAAAGAAACACAAGAAGTAGACCAATGGAGTCTAGTCGCTGACTTTAGGACAAAGTTCTTAATCAATAACGCCTGATGATCAGGAAGCCATAGCAGTGGCAAGAACTAACAGAATTTGGAGGAAACAACATATTTGGACCATAGATAGAAACAAGGGTAAACTGATAAAGGGGTGGAGAAGGATTAAGTTATGTGATCATGTCAAATTATTCTCTTAACTATTTGTTTTAATTTCATTTATTTTTTTAAATAAATATTTTTTGATTACTTTTGTTTTGTTTTTTTTTAATTGATGCTTTTTCCATGTTTCTCTGATTTCAGCCGAGAGATCTTCGTCTCCATATCTTGATTAGTCAAATTAAACAGCAATACCATTTTCGGATTTAATTTTGTTTTCCCTTTCATTTTATTTAAATCTTTATTGTGTTTTTTTTTTGTAAACATTTTTAAAAATCTTATTTTAAGATATGTAGCATTGATGGCTGCAGCAAACTCATAGCAGATAGAATACAGTTAATCCTAATCATCTTACGCTCTTTTTGCAAGGCAATATGAAAGGAAACCTCAAAAGTTAGATCAAGAGACCTGACATCTTAGGGCCCACAAGTGAATTTTTATTCAATCATTACGACTGGAGAAATGAGATTCCTGCTTTTTAAGATAGATAAAATAAGAAACAAAAGCAGCTGATATAAGTTCTAGTTCTTGTATACCTGTTCTGTATTTACTGATGATAGTGGGAATGTTGGAAAAGATAGCACACTCAGGAAAAGTAATCAAGTCTAGTAAGTTTATTTGATTGTTTTAGTGGCATATCAACTTCTTATGGGTCATTTAATGCTAAAATTAAATTTTCTTGTGAGCATTACTAATTTCGTTTACAGAAATGTACTGCTGGTACTTTTACTATAAAAATGTATTTTTATAATTTCTTAGTGTTTTGATTTGTTTGGTGGTTTAACTATTTGGCCATAGCTGGGCCAAATAGTTAAACCACCAAACAAATCTAACTAAGGGTGGTAGCTAGGAACAGCAGTAATTAACAGGTAGTTCCATGCTCCTCAGAACCATAAATCTTCCTATCAAAGGCTTTGCTGCTGGATGTAGTTTATTGTCATACCCAGGACATTGTCTTGTAAGTACTGGTAAGTGGTAAAAACATCATAATATCTCAAGATGAATAAAAAGTTTGTTTATGAATTTATAAATAATTTATATACAGTCAATGACAAAATTATTTGTACACCCATCAATTTTTAATATTTTTATCCATTTCTCAGAATATAATGTCCATATGTTGCCAGGTTTTATATATATGTTATTAAGCACAAAATGATTGCAGCAAGTTATAAAGATGAGAAGCCATGCTACTGACTATTAATATTGTGAAAATTATTTAATTTTTTTCTATTTTTCATACTGTACAAATAATTTTGTCTTTTCCTATTTTGCATAATTCACCTGTCAAATTTGTTTTATTTAACCTATTGTCCTGAAAACTGAGTTTTATATTAATTTTTTGTGCTGATTAACATAAAAATCTGGCATCATACAAGCATCAGATTCTGAGAAATGGATAAAAATATTCAAAATTGATGGGTGTATGAATAATTTTGCCGTTGACTGTATATCTGTCTATATTTCTGAGATGAGGTATTGTAACTATTTACATTGCTTGAATTGTTGTCCTCATCCTTACTGCCATATTCACAACATTTCAGCCATTGTATACTATGACATTTTTCAGGTGATAATATGTTGGAATTTTGAACCAAATATTAATGAGATATGTGGAATTAGAACAATTTACCCCAGTGGACTAAATAAAGGGTTTAGTTTGAAATTCCAATGTAGATCACCTGAAGATAGTTGGAGCATACAACATTCAAAACATTGTGAATATGGCAATAAAAATGAGGACAACAGTTCAAATGCTGTAAATAGTGTAAATAATTTATATATGTTCATAAGCCAGTGTCAATTGTTTTGCTACACATGAAATGTTTTTTCTCATTTTTTTTATACTAGAGTTCACCCAATGTAAAACTTGAGAGCCACTTAATGTAGAATGTGTTAAAATGATTTGGATACATGAGATGTGTGATTTAAATGAAATAGGTGGTAGTGGGGATGGAGATTATGAGGATAAGGAGGATAGATATGATTGACTCTTTAACTTGAAGAAGTTGATTGTAGTTTTCAGGGAATATTACACACACACATATATATATATATATATATATATATATATATACACACACACGCATTTGTTAATCAATTTCACCCCATGCAAGGCCACAAAGACACAAGGGGTTATTACAGGGTATGGAAGAATTAATAACAGAAACATAAATAATTTTGCAGGAAGATGAAAGAGTAATCAGGAGGACATCAGATAGTAATTGCATCTAAATTTTTGCCGGTTAATGTTGCCTGAAAAGCATGGAGCCAGAAGATTGTTCCACAAGCAAGAAGTGTGAGAAAAGAAACTGTTAGTATAGAATTTACTATTACATCTCGCCAGCTAAACTATAAATTAATGAGATCTTGATGCCAGTCTAGTACAAACTAATATATTTATTTTTAATATATCATTATATATACTCTATAATAGAAATATAGTTAGTTCTGTGGTTTATTCTTCTTGCATGTTCCACATTTGATCATGGCTCTCCACAATTTCCTATCTCGTGTGGTTCTTAGCAGTTTTCTCACTTTGCTAAGGCTCCTTTCTGCTATTCCATTCACACATGCCATCCATTCACACAAGCTCATCACATAAGTGGCCCACTGCCTTCCCTTCTACCCTCAATACACCCCCAATGTTCCCTTCTACCCTCAATATCCCCCCCCCATGAAGATTAGGTTTTCCAAGCTCTCTTTCCTCATTGTGTGTCCAACTATCTATTCCTGATTCCGAGTAGAACTTTTCTTTCTGTTGATATTTTGTTTAAGACTTGCTTGTTGCTTACTTGCTCCATCCAGAGGATTCTCAGTATCCTCCTGTAGAATCACATTTTTACTGTCCCCAGTTTTCTTCTCATCTGTGGGGAGATTGTCCAGCATTCACTACCAAATAAGGTGATGGATATCAGATAACACTCCAGCACTCCTTTCTTTGCTTTCTTCATTAGTTCAATGCATGTTTAAATCTCAGTATTTGATTTTCCATCCTCTGTTAAAATGCTTCCCAGATATTTAAACCTGATGTTTATATCTCCAGTTCATAACTTGCATCCTGGACTTTTCCTCTTGTTGATGACCATACATTCTGTCTTCTTACAGTTGATGGTTATTCATTTAATTTCACTTTCTTCTGCCACCCTAATATACTGACAACAAATTGTGTAATTTTTGCCAAACAAGTATGCTAAAGTTGGATATTTTTACAATATCTGTTTACTTTCTTATTTATATGTCTATTTATGTTTCTTGATATCCTCTACAATCCATTCTCTATATTGATATCTATTTTGAAATATTCCTATTCTTTGCAATGTCTTTCTACTATTACCCCTAATCCATGTTCTGTTATGTATTTAATCAAACTCATTATGTAGGTTGATCACTTTTTCTGTCTTTTTCCCTTGCCTTCAATGCCCCATGAGTATAAAATTATTCCAGGCTTCGTTTTTTTAATTGTGTCTCAGACATTTCAACTGTTTATTTTTTATTTGAAGTGTCTTTGTTGTTCGCATTTTCCTTAAAACTTTCTTGCTGATTACATACTTCATCCAAGATATTCTCAGTATTCTTTTGTAGAACCACATTTTTTTGCCTCATGCTGGTATTTGTAGGAAAATTATCCAACTTATTCAACTGCTATATAGGATTGATTACATAGTGCTTCATCTCAAATTTAAAAAAATATCATAGTTTACCACTGGATAACAACTAAAAACAACACCAATTGATATATGATAAAAACAAGGCTGCCAGAATTGTATATTCTCTCAGGATACTGATTTTGGACAAACCTGAAAGAGGATTGTAACAATAAATTTTGTGATTTGGTTAGATATTGGCAAGTGTGCCAATTTGAGAACTTTTGAACATCTATGTCTCTCTCTACACCCACACACATACATACATATATACATATATTGGTAGATCAATGATGAAAAAGCATTTATTTTATACAACTATTTATTTTCCAAAATAATCTCCTTTCTTTTCAATGCACTTAACCAAATACATCTCCATTAATCACATCACAATCTATTCTTTAGATTCCCATCTATGAAAATGAACATTGATATATTGTCATGTGGAAGCATAATAGTTATTGGCATAGAAAGGAAAATCAGTCATGCTGAGTTCAAATCATGAAGAAGTATGTTTTTAGACTAATAAACCATAGAAAAGGCAGGGATCCATCTTCCTCCTTTTATGGGTTAAACAGCTGAGTAGAGTATATCCATTGCCTTGGGTGGCAGCCAGTTTAGAACAGGATAAAAAAGAACCTTGAATTCAAAACCAGCTGTAAAATGGCTGGTCACTATCAGTTTAACTTGTTCTAGAGACCCACACTGCTATGGTTGCAGTAAGTGGTGCCCCTACAAATCTGGAAGCTAAGAGATTTGTAATATCAGGATAATGTTGAAATCAAACATTACACACAAAAAATTTCAGATAATAATTTAAATAATAGAAACATAAATCTTATATATATATATATATGTGTGTGTGTGTGTGTGTGTGTGTGTGTGTGTGTGTGTGTATGAAATGGATTAAAACCAACAAATATTTTAATATATTTTCTGTTTATACATCCTTTTCATGGATACAACTCTGTTTTTAATTAAACAGTTTTAATTACATTTACCAGCCTGAATGTTCAAGAAATTTCATAGAAAATATGTGTTCTCCAACAGGAATCAAACCTGTATCCTATATGGAAACTGTCATTTGGGATGGCATGCTGTTAACCATTCAGCCACAGAAAACTTCTGGTTAGCAGAGTTCATATATATATATATATATATATATATATATATATATATATATTTGATTGATTGCAGGTTATTTAAAGCAGGAAAATATTTTTTAGATTGTAAGAATTTTGTGGACATAACAGTGATTACTAAAATAAGATCTACTAATTAACCAATAGCTGGGGAAGAAAAAGTGGACTCATACCTTTCCCAAGGGTATTTGTGCATAAGTGAATATAACAAACTCAAATGGAATTGGAACAAGGCTCTCTAATTTCCAATACCAAGCCATTATCTACACCACACAGGCAAACTTACAGGCACCTGATATTCCAAACCAGTCCCAGTCACTCATCTAGATACTGATCAGGCTCGATGTATCTTAACTTTGATGATTGTATGAGAATCAGTGTTTCAATGTAATATGGCTATAAGGTATATATATATATATATATATATATATATATATATATATATATAATAGCAAGCACTAAAAGAAAAGAGTTGTTTGTCATAATATAATAATTTGCTCTGTCTTTGACATAGAGTTCTCCACAGATCTATATCCTCTTGGAAATTCCATACAGATTACCAATAATTTTTTATTATATATATATATATATATATATATATATATATATAAATATATATATATAGTCAACAATTTGAAATTTATACTTTATCGAGTTTTTGTTTTTTCTAAGAAAAAAAAAATTTATAATGGTGAAATACATATATATATGTTGTAACCTAGAAAAGGTTACTGAATGAGGAATAACCAAAATGGAGGTTGGAAATGAAATGGTAATCTTTATAATATCAACAAAATATAATACTCGCCAGCCGCGTGAAGTAGGTAAACCACTGCTAGTGGTGGACTACATAGACGCCATATTACCCCACCCTGACTTACAATAGTGCTCAATGTATTTATGAGGACTGTGACATGCCCATTAATGCCCATAGGTATGGTATATAATAACAATATATATATATATATATATATATATATATATATATATATATATATATATATATATATATTTTATTTGTTGTTTATGTTTGATCGAGGGGTTGTAAGTGACTTTTTCTATTTTATACTCTTTTGGAACTTCCAATTTTTTAGTCATTAATTTATTTACAATTAAAATTCATTTTAATCACATTCCAACTTTTCCTCCTCATTCGTCGTTTATTATTAATTTATCTTTGATTTTGTTTTTTGTGTCACCAATGAATACCTTTTGAAAAAGTGTTGACTGAAAAGATCCTAAAGTTTAAATAATTTTGTCCATTATGTTTAAATCTTTTTTCTGTCTATGTGAGTACAAGATTTTGTTTATATAAATATATATATATATATATTTTAAAACCATTTATTTTACATTTAACATCATCACTTGATAAGAAACCAGAGGTGTTGAAACAAAATGGCTATTTTTGTAGTGATTTTATAACATATTTATGTTATAATTTTTAAATAAATAATTATATCTGCTCTCTACTCTGTACTGAGCACTCTTTTAAGAATAGTAATTGTTGGTTATTGGAATTTATTCCGTATACACCAATCATATATTTGGGGATATATATATATATATATATATATATATATATATATATATATATATATATATATATAAACTTAAATATAGTCATATTATAATGCTTTTGGGCATCTAAATGTTGTCACCTTGTTAATGATCTTTAGTATAGCACATATTTCAAATACCTGAAATTTGTTTGGTGTCTTGTGATTAGCATTTCTTACATAGAGCATAAATATGATATCTGGCAATAATTCTATAGATTTATCTGAACCTGATGAGTGCTGTGTCCATGAAACTTTTAAGTTGGCCAAAGTCATTTAAATATTCATTAATTTACTGATTATTGTTCAAGTTCTTTATTGGATATTTTCTTGGTAATAATTCTGCTTACCATGAAATACATTATATTCTAGTAATTTTACACATTTTCATAGGTGTTATTGATTTGTATGATTACTCTTTCTATATATTGTTTAAAATCTGACAGTTACAGAGAAAAAATAAATAATATTAGAGACTAGTGGGTATGCCTGGCATTGCTCGGAAGGTCTCTGAATAATATAACTCATGTCTCTCCCTCCTAATTTTTATGTAAGCAATTTTTTTCTTTACAAATACAAATGTAACTTGAAATGTAAGCATAATCAATTTTCAAAACTAAATTCTTAATGTATCTTGTTTTTACTCTAGACAACTGCCCTTTAGTGTTACACTGAGTTTGTATATATATTTATTATGTTGATAATATTACAGTTTTTTTAGTTTTAGCCAGGCACACACATGCATAAATGAGTAGTTGAATAAATAGATATTAAACTTTTTGTCAAATAATTGTATTTAATATTCTACTTCTTTTAAATTTACTTAGTTGTTTTAAGTATCAGCAGAATTAAAAAGTAAAAACGAATGGTAATAATAATTGGGAATAAAAATTATTACCGTTTGTATTTACTTTTTAATTCTGAGAATTTTGAATGCATTCTAATGAATTTTAATTTTAAAGTATCTTTGTAAATACAAATCATACAATGATAATTTTTTACAAAAAGCTGGCTTGGTTGATAATAAGCCTGGATATATATTTATTTTGTAGATAATTATTGTCATTGTTTAGTTTTAGCAGGACACATGCACACAACTGCCCTTTATATATTTATAGATAGATAGAGAATTTATATATATATATAGGAAGTATAGAGATAGGTACCAACACTGCATAGTGACTGTCAGTTTCATACTGCAGTGCAATCTTCAGACAAAGTAATAAAATCTGTCAGATTAATAAATAAAAATCCATAGAGATCTTCAGACAATTTGGGTTGATGTTTGTCTGGAATTTTTAATGGTTGATTTTTTACAGTTTATTAACTCTTTGCAGTTTATTTAACCCCTTCCCCACCAATTATTTTGGGCAAAAATTTTCATTTTCAGACAATTTTTTTTATTTGTATTTAATATAGTAACTAAGAAACCGAGGCACCTTGAAGTACCCAAACGATGGTTAACACCTCTACCTGTTGTACAAGTTGACAATTGGACTCATTTCAAGTTCAGAAGGGCATAAAAAGAATCTAGATCAACTTCTGTAGCTGATTTTTGAATGTTATGTTTTGGAAATGTTTATCTGTCTGTGCCTGAAAAAGATATTTTTGGTGAAAATGTATATACATGTCTATACTGTGAAAGCAGTTAAAGCCAGAAAATATTTTTAGATTGTAAGATATTTTTTACAGTAATAATTGTTTAGTGATATAGGTCTTTCTAATTAACCCATTTGATTGATCTGAAGTATGAAACTAACATTTGACACTGACAGCCTATATATATATATATATATTATTTTTACCATATATATATATATATATATATATATATATATATATATATATATATAGGATGTGAGTTAATCAGTTGTTTTTTATTAATATATGTATAATTATAGGCCACAGACAAGGAGTATTTTTACAGTTTAGCTCAGATGTCAGTTTAAGAATTGCCAAAATCATCATAAACTTTAAGCTTTTTATTTAGTCAAGATCTAAGAGATTTTAGCATAATCTCATTTATGTAACATCATAACAGATAAGAATGACTATAATTTTGGTGTTGAATTAAGTAATAAGCAAAGACAGAAAAAATATCTATAATGAATATTTTTGTTTCTAACTATTAAGATCTAGGATAATAGTTAAATGAATAGCCAAAAGTCCATGGTTAAAAAGTTTTGAACAGTTCTTGCCGTTACTATCCACCAATGTATATTCACTTGTTTAAGTGAAAAAACAAATAAAATTACTTGTTTGAAATCAAGAACGTAAGTAATGTTCTTAAATAGCCTCATCAGACCAAAACCCCCTATAGATATCATACATGTAATCCAATTAGTTCAGAAATGTCTAAACTGTCAGCTATATATCACTGCTTTATCATATCAATGATTAAAAATGGCTTCAAGTGATTGAATCCTTTCAGTCTTAAAGAAGACAATCCTTCATCAAATCTCATAGATTACTGCTACAGAATCACAAACAAGGAGCTTTACCAAATAACAAAGTTGAAGACTACAAATACCAGTGACATTTAAAATGGATAGCACATGTAACTAGAAGGGGAAATAAAAGATTGACTTTACACACTATCTTAAGCAAAATGTCAGAAAAAAAATCCCATTAATACTAGAAAGAACAATAACATTGAAGCTGAGAAGCTTATTTTCTTGAAAAACTGTTTTAAGAGAAAGATTTTATAAATTAGAACTAATGGTAATGCTGTTTCATTAGTAAATATCAAATGTTCCTTGTATGGTGATAGAAATTCTCACCAATACTAATTAATCAAACATATTCTATTTTACAGTTATATGCACATGTTCTCAACATCATTAGCTTTAATTAGTCACCTTTCAAAAAAATACTACTAATAAATACAAACATTTTTTTTAGTCGTACTTTAATCATAAAACAATGTAGGCACCTGGATGAATTGTTAGAATATTAGCATTCTGACCATGAGATATGGGTTTGAATTTTACCATGGTTTATTTAGCAAAGCAGTGATATATTGATAATATCAACCTGTGAAAATGATTCCAGTATGCAGCACAATATGGAAGTACCTGGAAACCATACCACAGGTTGACTCAAGCCTTGTGATTGAAAGTGAGTAGATGAAACTGTTTGGAAGCCACTGAGGGTTGTGCTAGCACAAAGTCACAAGTCATTGTGACTGAGGGTTTGAAAGAACTGGGCTTGTTCAAACTATAACTAAAGTTTGTATAGTTGTTTCTGTGGATATTGAACAAATGAGCCTGAGTAGGTGTCTCCAGCAGAGATTAGTTAGCCATCCTAGTAAACAGGCATATTTAGAGAGGAGCTGTCATCCATACATTTATAAAATATAACACCATGTTTCTACTTAATCTTCTTATCTTTCAAATTCTGAAACTCCGACAGCAAAACTCCTTCTCCAGTTAGTTTGTTTATTGATAGGGAAGTCCAAATTGATTGATAATAAGCTGAAACAACATTTTCTAAATATTTCCTTTTTCTCATTTTAGTCATACTGATTGATGGAAAAAGTAGTCAGCATATGGCAAGAAAAAGCCATTTCACATCCATGTGAAAAGATAGAATCTTTCAACTTAAGAACTAATGCATTTGAAGTTAACCATTTTCTAGTTAATGAGACTAGAGAAGACAAGACTGACAGCTAGACACTGAAAGGTCATTCTACTCATTTCAACACAGCAACACTCTGGCAATATGAACCTGGCCTTTTGTAACAGATGGCTCACGGAGGGCAGTAACTATATTTGAAGTTATCATCCACAGCAGGTTGAAACTGTCATCATTGTGTTATAATTGGCTGTTGATGTATGAGACTATTTTTGGTTGTGTGAGGAGACCATATCTAAGAATATGTGTCTGTCTTTCCTTTACCAGTAACAAACTTGAATGATGTAACACCTGTATTATAACTTTGGTTGCTTTGGCAAAGAAACATTCTAACCATTCTTTAGCAGAAGTGATTTTTCAACAGTTTTCTTTTTTTTGGAGTCAAATGTTAAAGTACATAAATAATGTCTAAAATAGGATAGGATACAGTGAACTGAATAGTATTCATCAAATCCGTTTATGTACTTTGTCCCTTTAGGACATTGGTGGTCATGGCTCTCCACAACTACTTGTACCTTGTATGTCTTAATAAATTCTGTCTTTTTCTTTTCTTTCCTAAACTTTGTTCTGTCATCAGTTTGCTTAAGCTCACTGTGGACTGTTTTCCTCTGCTCCCTTCAGTCTGTTCTGTGAATATAAATTTTGCCAAGCCCTCTTTTCTCATTATGGGCTGTAGAAATTTCAACTATCTCTTTGTTACATTAAGTGTAAATGTCATTTTTGTTTCCATTTTAATCCATGTTAATAATTAAATTTGGATAAAATTTTGCTGATTTGCAAAATTTTCATTCTCGTTTGCTGTATTTCATCAGAAAAATAGAACAAACAGAGAAAATATTGAACAAAAATTGGAATTTCTAAGCAATGCCATTTATTAATTACAAAGATAAAATGGATATTATTAAATATTACAATATCTGGAAAATAATGCTGGAATTTTGAAGGAGATTAAAAACAATCAAATATAAGAAATTATAAATTTATCAAGAATATTATCAAGTCTATTGGCTATAGCAGAAGCCCACCATAAAACTAATTCTTTGATTCCTTGTTGAAAGAATCTAGGATTCAGGATAAAAAGAATTCTGATATGAATGAATATGAATGAATCTCATTACTATTTTTAAAGAAACTTGTGAGTGTAGCATAGCTGTTAGTGGTAGAGAAAATGAGATTGTTAAGCCAAGTTCAACTCCCTGCCAAATCTGTTACATTCACTTCTCAGAAATGCATTTAGGGAAAAAATATGGATACATCTCTTCTATTTCAAGCTATGGATTAACACTTATGTAGATGGAGCCTCATTTGGAGTTTCAGTGCCAAGAAAATGAAAACCCTATTCATAAGCCCTCATTTGGAACACAAAAAAAAAAATCACAGAACCTGCCATTGAAATTATCAGATCTTCAAAAAAACTGAGAATCTAATTGGCTGGTATGAAGACCAACCAGCTAATCTTGAGGCTTGTATTATCAGGTTGATGGATTGGCCCAGCTGTCTTGTCATTTGACTTTTTGAACAAGAGAGAAGACTTGGCTTTCTAAAATCTGAATACAAAACTGTTTGGATATGGAGCTAATAACTCCACTCTGTAAAATCTATTTGCTACTGAAACCACAGCAGCACCAGCTGGTGGGATAAGGTTGTGGCCCATACACCCCAGGGAGCCTACCTTTTCAGCCGACCAATGGAACAACTGTGCATTGCCAATAAAATAGGCCTACAAGAGACCTAAAATTAAATTACATTTAAAGATTTAGCTGCGAAGTGTTCCAGTAATCTGAATTAATGAAAGTTTGAAGATGATCAATCAAGTAAAAACACTTCTGGAGCTACCCAATCTTCACTGTGTAGCCTTGATAGGGTTCAAAAGTGTTTAAACGGCTTTGTGGATGATGAATTAATTTCCATCCTACAACCCTGTTTTCACAGACAAATTATTGCTCACCTTTCAGTACTCTATTTCTATTTTCATGGCAAATATTCAGATGAACTACATTCATTTATTCTAGGACATACCATGGCACATACACAGGACTACTCATCCTTATTCCATTTATATTCCATTGGTAAGGAGGAAGTGCTAATCAGAGAGCTTGTTCCCCAAAACTGTCACTTTGTGAAACAGATTCCCTAGAGGATTCTTCCCTGGTTACTACAATCTTAATCTCTTCAAGTCCAAAGTCAGCAACTGTTATCTATCCTACATATACTTATAATAAACACTCCTTACTTCCTCCCTTTAATCTCTTATTACAACGACATCATTCAGCAACTTTCTACCTTGAGCGGCTCTTGAGACTTGTACTTGGTAGAAGATAGTATAAAAATAGATCCTTCAACTCAAATGATTTTATCATGTCCAGAGTCGATTCTGCTGAGTATAAGCTTGCATTGACATTTTGAAGTTTCTCTTTCTATTAAACAATCCAACACATTTTTGTATGCTTTTAGTTTTCACTTGTTTTGTTTTATTGTAGACGTTTGCAGTAAATTAAAGCTACCCTATTCAACTGACTGTTCACCAATACCTTATGAGTTTTTATCCTTTGTTTAGATAATACCATTGGCTTTATTTTGTTTAAGTTATCTTTTATGTTTTTTTTTATTGAGTTACCTTTTATTTTGTTTGATTGAGTTACCCTTTGTAAGTTATTTAAAGCCAAAAAATATTTCAGATTGTATGAGATTGATTACAGTATCCTGTGTTCTCAAGTGGTCCCCCATCTAAGTACTGACAGGGTTTGACAGTGCTTAACTTTAATGATTGAATGGGGAACCAATATTTTTAGTGGCCTTTCAATGAGAATCATAAATTTTTTGAACAACAAAAAAAAAAACCAAACAATGAATTAGCTTCATAGCTGAAATTTTGTCATTTCTAATAATAGTGATTCTGTTTTTTCTTTGTTAATCAATTCAACCCAAGCAAGGCAATTATGTCCCTAAGATGCAAGGGATTACTGGTAGTGAAAGAAAATGAGAATGTAAAGAAACCCATTTCTAAACAGGAAACAACAGAAAAACTTCTACTCTTGTTCAAAAGCCGGGGAGAAATGTAAACCAGATGATAGCGAAACTTATCTACGACTATTAAGGAGAAAATAAATAGTAAATCAAATTTCAGAGTATTGGCAGAGATGTTAGAATGATAGGGTTGAAGTGAACCCATTTTTAAACAGGAAACAAGGGATAAACTTTTACTTCTGTTCAAAAAATGCGAGGAGTATGAATTGAATGATAGGCCAACCTATCTACACCTATTGTTCTTAATGCGTCCACTGACCAGGAGGTTTTGAAGAGCATGGAGCCACCTCTTAATTGCTGATGTTCCCAGGTTCACCTGTTAGGGTCCCAGCTATGGGAAAATAGTTAACCTCCAAGCTGGGGGTCAAACACTGTGAAAGTTTAAAAATAGGTTTTAAACCAGAAACACTTTGTAAAGAATTATTGCCAACAATGGATTTTTGAAAAAAAAGTATTACCAGAAATACGTTTTTTGAAGGAAAAATATTACCAGAAATACAGTTTAGAGAGGAAAAAATATTACCAGAAATACAGTTTTGAGAAAAAAAAATATTACCAGGAATAAAAATTTTTCAGCATTAAATAAGCCTTTGAGGTTGATATGCCATAAACCAAACCAAACCTATTGTTCTTAAAAAATACAATCAAAACTCATGGTTAAGTCGATTTTTTTATGGATAATAGAAGTTCTCAGAAAAACCCACTTATACACACATCATATTTCCTGACACATGTGTGTGTATATATATATATATATATATATATATATGTGTGTGTGTGTGTGAGAGAGAGTGTGTCTGTGAGTGGGTTTGGTGGTAGTGTGTGTAATTTTTTGTTTGAGTAAATGAACTATTGACAGATTATGTAAGAATGTAAAGACAGCTCCTGTTAATACACTGAGAGGATTTGATAACATGTAAAATTTTAACTTAGTTAAAGTATATAAGGGCATTTTTTTTTACCATGATAAACCTATTCCTCGGTACTTTTAGTGGAATAGGAAAAAAAAGATATTTGTTTTGTTTGGTCAAAATGTCTATGCTGGTAAAGATTTGAGGAAAATTGGATTGCTTAGTTTATATGAAATGCTATTCTTAGGAATACTATTTAATTTAAATCCAGGTGTCAAAGGGCGTTTCTTCTGTAAAAATAGAAAATTTATACACAGGTACATGTACTGATAGATATATGAATATTTATATTTCAAAGCATGTATAAAAGTCTGTTTATTATATCCCTAGGAAATTTATAAAAGTAACCATGACTGGCTAACACTGACCAGAAGACAGGGCTGAGGGTAGAGTAAAGTGCTAGGAACCTTATAACTTCAACAAAGGAAACTTGTAGGTATGGACAAGGCGGACTTTACCTCAGGGCTTTCCAAACTTACTGCTTGTTCTTTTCTTCCTTCAGTTATCACACAATGATAAAATCTATGAAAACTCCCTGTATGCTATTTAATAATGGTATCAGAGAAAGAATCTAATTTAAAAGTAGACAGAACACAATAGTGGATTCTATCTGACCTAAAGTGTGTTTCTTTTAACTATGCTAAATAGAAACAATGGGCATAAAGTTTCTCATGGTGCTGGATAGCTTGTTGGGATCTGGCTACCCAGGTTTTTGTTGTTATCTAAGTTTCAGGATTCTAAACATTTAACAACAGCAAAAAATGACATCTTTTAAATGAAACATGACAAAGGTTATATTCTGAAGGAAAAGTAGAAGCAGAATGTCAGTTTAAATAACATTTATATATTCTTTTCAGAAATATACAAAATGTTCAATTTTCCTTGTAAGGAAGTTTGTATTATTGAGTGATTAAGTGTTCTTAAAATCTACAGGACCTCCTAGACAGGATAATAAAAGGAAGTGAGAAAAAAAGGACTATCAATTGCAGAGAAAGCAAAATGTATGGTCATCAGCAAGAGAAAAGACACAAGTGAGTTTCAAATTAGAAATATAAACATCAAGCAAATATAGAAGTTTAAATATATAGGAAGTGTTTTAACAGAGGATGGAAAATGCACATTGGAGTAGAAAAAGATGTTTTCTAAAAACTAAGCAAAGTACTGAAAAACAGAATATTTCATTAGAAATGAAGAAAAGAGTGCTAGATTGCTATGTGCTATCTATCCTTTTATATGGCAGCCAAAGTTGGACAATCTGCCAATGGATGAGGAGAAAACTGTGGTTCTACAGAAGGACACTGAGAATTCCATGGACAGAGCTAATATGCAATGAGGAAGTCTTAAAATAATGACAACAAAAAGAATATTTATACTCAGAATCAGAAAGAGATATCTGAAATTTCTTAGACACATAACGAGGAAGGAAGGCTTAGAAAAATTTAACCCTTTTAGGGCATAGTAGCAAGAGAGATAGAGGAAGGCAGTGAGCCACCTATCTGATGAGCTTGTGTGAATGGATGACTGAACATAGGGTGGGAGCGTTAGCAATAGGAGAAAGACTGCTTAGAGCCACAAGTAATAGTGGAAAGCCATCATGGTCACCCCTGTCTTAAAGTAACGCAGCACAGAAGAAGATCATGAGACCAGACAAAATAGATTGCATGTTTCAAGTTAATAATGTAGAGTATAACCAACTAAACAAACATATTCAAAAAGGATTTATATTCAGTATAGAAGTGAACTAGAGATTTTAAAACATAAAAAAAGGTGAAATAAACCCTGAGTAGTAAAGGGAATGTGAGACAGATCAGAAAGTATGAGTATCATATAAAAAATTAGCAGATATTTAATACAAGGCACAAATTTTAGAGTTTAATTAGGAAACCTGAGTAAACAGGGATGTGGTTCTACAGAAGGATGCTGAGAATATCATGGACAGAACATGTGAGCAATGACAAAGTTTTAGAGAAAATGGAAATGAAAAGGACACTTAAGGGTGTTCCAATAACTTACACCGATTTTAAATGTGAATTAAGTGTAAACGTCAAATAATTTTTTTCATTTTCTTTCAGATTTAACAACTTAAGTCTTTAGCAAATTCAACCATGGAAAGATTAACAATCAAACAACTTATTAAAGTTATCAAAGCCTATTATGAAAATGGATGTTCAAATAGAGAAGCATTTTGTGCACTTTGCAATTGTTTTTGGTCAGCCAACCAAGAGTGCAATTGGAAATGATGTAAAGTTTTTGTGAAGAGGTTCAATTCCTGTGCGCGATGATGAGTAGAGATGTCTGGATTTTTGGCCACATTCCTGTTCACTGTAGCAATGTTTTTAGCTGAATGGCGTAAACAAGCACGCAATGGTGTTTTCACACCTGCCACCAACCTAGTTTGTTTGAATTTGCAAACAATTTTTCCAATTGCACTCATGAAACTTTAGCACGTTGTCTGATTGCTAATCTTTCCATGGTTGAAATTGCCAAAAACTTAACTTGTTAAATCTGAAAGAAAAA
>CAHIKZ030001343.1:315000-337500 GCA_903632075.3 Acanthosepion pharaonis
CTCACTGAGTGACTGACTACTACTCCTATTTATTATAGGTGGGAGAGTCTATTAACAATAGAATAGGTGTGTTTCACTATAACACCATAACATTATATATGTTGGGTGATTGAATGACAAAATGGGAAAAAATTGATGGAATATATTTCATCCTTCAGAAGGACTTCATCATATTAGAATAATGAATGCAGTTTTAACTAAAAGAGAAAGTAATTTGCTAAGGTGAAAATGTACAAAAAATTCACTGATTACTATGTCTTCCAGATTAAATTTACATCCAGGTTCTTCGAACATTTAATCTTTCTTAACAAATCTTCTACTTTCACAGCATGGATTATCAAAAGCATTTAGAGACTGAATGAATTCGGCTAAGTTGCGCATCTAGACACATCAGATACCAGAAATTTAAATTTAATATTTACTATCCCTACATCTTCAACATTTCCTCTTTGTGTGTAATTAGAACTGATATTTATGTTTAGATTTCTTCACTCTCACTAAATATATATATATATATATATATATATATATATATATATATATATATATATATAATCATGACTCTCCAGTTGATTGCAACATATGAGGGCCTAAGATTTCAGTTCTTGAAATGGAACTGTTATACTACATATGCATACGATTTGATTAGAGTGCTGATGGCTTGCACAGAATCATCCACATTTTTTCAGAAGAACGGATAACAGAGAACTAGTGCACAATATGCCATGAAGTTTCCAAGCAGCATTTCTCAGGTTTTGAATTCTGACTGTCTTTCTAGACTGGTGTGCCAGCCAAGGCTAAAGAATCTACTTTTCTATGCCATATGACTCATAGCTGGGGAGAGATAACATAGAAGATAAGATAGATTCATACCATTCTGAATTGTGATAAAAAGAATGTTATGGACATGACTGGAATTTGAACTTGGCTCAATGATTTCTCATTGACGACTGCCAACCATTACACTATCTGTATATGCATGGACACACACCATTATAAATATATATCTTTTTGGTCATGTGGTTATGATTTTTTGTTTATTGACTATAAATATTTTATTTTATACTTTTTTTTTCACCTTTTTAGCCAGCCTTCCTGATGATCTGCTTGGTAGGTTTGTCTGGCTCTCTAGGTTTAACTATATATATATATATATATATATATATATATATATATATATATATAATATAAAATGGGTATATTTAAGTAGCAAGAATTTATTCAAACAGATTTTGTTAAATTCAACAGATATGGTCTGTTTAGTTTTATATCATTTATTTTTTTGATAAACTGTCTGAAGTTTATTTTTTTGTTCTGCTTTTGTTTAAGTAATTTTAGTCATCTCAGTCCTTATCAATAACTGGATGTTGTTAGTATGGTAGACAAGATTTTGTTGGTTACATTCATCTTGTAAGGATACAAAAGCTATTATCTCCCTTTGGGTGAGATAAGTCATGTGGGTCACATGATGGCCACTTAATGACGTCACTTCATAAAGTGACAAAAGCAGTAGTCAATTTAATTTGGTTTACAGTAGGCAAAACTGATTGGATGCTTTTTTGACTTAGGCTTCTTGGCCAGGGCTGGGGTTAAATCTGCCAGCAGTTTTCATGACCATGGTGCCGCTTACATTTATAGAAATCTCCAGCTAGCTATCACCAGTTTGGGGAAACTCAATACTAACTGTTTCCAGTTCGCAGAATAGGTCTTCATTTGAATCTGGAGTACTAAACATAGCTTCTCCTGAAACACAGATGAATATCCATATTATATTTTCATTCTCCTTTCACTCTTCTTGCCATGTAGATATATGCAACATAATTTTCTCTGCATAGGGCATGTATAAATATGCATATATAGATTTTTCTTAATGGTATAAAAGTCACTTTGAGAACAAAGCATATTTTTCATTTATTTTCCTTTCAGCTATTCCATTCCAGCCATAATGCATGGTGTTATTATATCATGGATTCAATAATGTTCATAATGGGCAAATATAAATGAGAGAATGAACCTTTTTCTCACAGCTCTCTCCCATTATAAACTATCCAATCCATTAATAAATTAATACATCAGTATATTAATAAAGTGCATTAATTCTGGAATCCTATGAACTCAATCTACATTCAGGATCATACAATATATCACCCTTCCTCATGAAAGTACTGCTAAGACTGAGTGGTATAATTTAAAGATAAAGGTGATAAAAAACTGAATTATATAGACTAATGGTAATCTTAGACATGACTTTATAAAGAAATATTTAGCATTCTTTGATCAAGCAGCTAGTGCAATTTTCGGTTGAAATTTATAAAATGTTTCTATTAAAGCAATTTGTTTCCAGAAAATATGTTTGTCAAATCCACTAACTGTTATTGATCTATCTAGTACTAATGCAGGTTTTTCTTTCTAATCTTTTGTTTTAAGCAATGTGGAACATCAACAGCTTGATTAGCTCATTATTTCCTCTTTGAGTTACATGTGCTATCTATTTTAGTTGTTACTATTTGGTACATTTGTTTCATTCACTCAGTGCTATTTTTAATCCTTGATCTTAGAAAGTAGGTGAGAGTTTAAATATTTCTGACACCTTGCATTGCATCTATATGAAACTCTCAATCTGACAAAGCTATTTAAGAACATGACTAGAGTCTTTATGTTTTATTTTTGGTTTTGTAGTAACTTGATGTGTTGAGTGAAACTATCCCTAGTGCAGATTGTTCTATATTCAATTTCCTTATCTTCTATCTGAAAGTTTTTATAATCAATCCATGCACCAAAGTATGTGAAGTGTTTAGTATTTACTAAATTCACATCCTGCATGTTTATGATGGATTCAGGCTAGGTACAATCACCACTTTCATTCCAATTCCAGAACCTCTATATACAGTGAATTTAATGTAAGAGCTGATTGTTACTGTATCTTTAATGTTTTGATGCAAACAGTAACCAGTTTTTCTGTGTTTCTCCTGCTACCTTTTATTTTTTGCATTTTTATATATAAAAAACTGATTCCATTAATAAAAGTATTTGAAAAAAAATTCCTTCATAAAACAAAATGCTTCCCTAAGACATTTTACAAACTTATCACTCACTCAATATTAAATCTGGTTCTCTATGGTCAACCTAAACACATAAAAATTTATTGATGAACATAGCAAAAAGCAATAGTAGCTCAGTGTAGTATATTTATTAACAGAGAACAAAACAGAAATGTACAGAGGCTAATTAAAAATCTAGCATATATTAACAGCTTCAATATGGAAAATAAAGAAAGCAGTTTCTGGTCATAGTAACTGATAAGGTAATTTATTATCCTTTCATGAAAATTTCCAGCCTGAAACATTATCTTTTCCAATTTGTCTCATCATCTCCACTTTTGCTTCAAACACTATTATACATTCTACTAACACACACACACACACACACACATATATATATATATATATATATATATATATATATATATATATATATATATATATATATATAGGTGCATGGCTGAGTGGTTAGAATGTTCGTTTTATGACCATGAGACTCAGGTTTGAATCTCACCATGGTTGATTTGTCAGGAAGGAGACTTCCTGATTTTATCAGAATGAATTGGAGTCAATCCCAGCCTGCACCACATTTGGAGCCTGAAAACCATACCACTGATTGACCCAAGTCTTGTGAATGAAACTGGGTAGATGGAACACTTGAGAGTTGTCGATAGCTGTGCTAGCACAAGCCACATTAGAGCTTGAGCATGCTGACCTTGTTCAAATTGCTGATCATGCCTGATAACATGCTTCTCTTTCAGAAACTGTAACTAAGGTCTGCTCTGTATAAAACCACAGGTGGACTCTATGGGTGTTGAGCAAACACAAATGTGCCTGTGCAAGCATCTGCAATAGGGATTGGCTAGCTGCCCTAGTAGACAGGTATCCTTGAATATGAGTGGCCAGCTGTTATATATATATATATATATATATATATGTTTAGATCACAAATGAGTGCACACAGACACATACACACACATATACATACATATTTAGTTTTAGGTATGCTATATTTATAGCTAAAAGTGCTCAATATCAGAGATAGAGTGTATGTAAAAAGGTAACAAAAAAGTCCTTGCTGTTTTTATGTCATGTGGAAAGAAGTGTTCACTGATTCATGAATGAGTGCATCATGTGCCAAGGAAGCAGTGAAGTTGGGGCATTGCTCTTGACCAATGCAGATATGTATTCTGTACACACATCAGTCATAGCTTCTGCAGTGGTGAGGAAACAAGGTGTTGTCAAAGCAGCTTATTTGGAGTTGTCTAATTTATGCTTTTAAGGTGGGATTGTCTGCAGCCATATCAAGTTGACAAATATGCCTTTGGGGACTTTGTGATGAACCCTACAGTGGCTGGCCACAGGTCCAGGATGATGAGACCCTGAAGCTAGCCATAGAGGAAGACAACAGCCAAATTAGTGGTGAGCTCGCCGAATGCTTCCAGGTTTCTGATGAAGCAGCCAGACTTCACCTGCACCCCATAGGAAAGGTATACAATTTGAACAAGTGGGTACACCACATACTGTTGGATGCCAACAAACAATGAGTGACTGCATGATCTCGTTGCTTTTTCAATATCGCAACATATTCATATTTTACTGGGAGTTAACCAGTGATGAAAAGTGGGTATGGCACTCCCAACTATGCCAGACATTGGTTTTCACCATGGAACCTTGTGTCTCACACCACAATACTGCCTCTAGACCCATTCAAAATCATTCTCTGTGTCTGGTGGAGTAGTCAACAAGTGGTGCACTATGTGCTGCTACCAACAGACCAAACAATCACTGCAGAGTTGCAGCTGTTGGAACGTGTGCAACAGGCATTGAATCAGAAGTAGTCAGTAATTGCAAGGGTGTACTGTTCCTCCATGACTATGGTGCAGGTGGTCAGGGATAACATGTGGTGATTGGGCTGGGAGACACTGTGCCATCCGTTTTACTCCCCGGACCTTGTACCTATATATTCCCACTGCTTCCATTCCCTGGACAAGCATCTTTATGAGAAATCCTTTGTAAATGAGGCAGACTTGTGACAGGCACTAACATACTTCTTTGCATCCAAAATACCTGATCTTTACAGCTGGAGGCATGTTGGCAAAGGCTCTAGATGTTGATGGGGATTACTTTGATGAATAACAGTTTGTCTATATTTGCTGTATACATTTTTTTCCAATAAATTAAAAACAGCAAGGATTTTTTTGGTTACCTTGAAAATATGACAAAATATAAGTTAACAGACAATACTATAAAATATCTGAAAATAACCACATTCAGATCCACAATTATTCCTAATTAATAGTCTCGACAATAATGACTGTTACGTTAATATGGTAGACCTTTGCTATACAGTATTTTTTTAAATTGAGTTCACCCCCAAACAAACTACTAAGACACAAGGGGTTACTGAGTATGGAAGAGTTAGAAACAGGAATATTTTCTAGGGAGTGAGAATAGAGAAAGAGTAATCAGGAGGAGAGTACATGGCAATTGACATTGCATTCAATCATAACACTGTCACCACCTGATGTTGACTTCAGTGTCCACTTTATATATATATATATATATATATATATATAGAGAGAGAGAGAGAGATCTGATGTCTAATAATTCATTTGAAAGACCAAACCTAAAGCAGAAAAACACAAGCCAGATGTGAAAAAGATACAAGCATAATAATTACAAGCTGATATATTTGCTGGTACCATTGGAAGCAAGATCAGGTGAATATATCTTTAAAACATACATTCTAGAAAAATATGATGTGGGTATTTCAAGCTTCCCTTTTATAAAACATAATGTCCTTTGTTCTACCAAAAGTTCTGGCAAGATTGAGGTAAGAAAAAATTGTCAACATTTAATATCTATCTTGCTATGTTAGCAGAAAAAAAACTTTCAGAAATTCAAGAAAGAAAAAAAAATGATCATAAGCAAAGGTGAAATTCAAAAAGCATCACAGCAAACTGAAACTTGGAAATTTCCACCGAGTAAAATTCTAAGTACATCAAAGCGGATCAAAGCAGCTCTCAAATTAAATTTGTAAGGAAAACTTAGTATTTTTTTCTTGCTCTTTTGTCTTTATTTAATGTATGAGGAAGTAATTTGGTAATTCCCTAATGTTCATATAAAAATACCTATAATTGGCCAATGCCAACTAATTGAAAAAATTCAGACGACAATGTGAGAAATGTAGTAGTCTTGAAGCTTTACGAAAATAATTTACTCAACATACAAACCGAATAGATATTGGCTTACTTTGCTGACAAATGACTGGGGTAAGTGTTGTGCATATTTTCCTGTATGTGAATCATTGATTGTGTGTGTATATGCCAGCAGACGACAGAATGGTTAAAATGTTCACTTTCCAACTATGAATCCCATGTTCAAATCTCACCGGGGTCGTTTTTTTAGGAAGATGATTCATGATGCGACTGGTCTGGAGAGACAGTAACAGCATGCAGTACCTTTGGAAAGTGTCTTAAATCTATCAAGGTTTGTGAGTAAAATTATGTAGACAGAACTGTTCAGAAGCTATTTATTCATTGTTCTAGCATGGCATTACAAGTCCTCATGACTGATGGTCTGAGCATAATAGCCTTCTTAAAAAAAACATTGATCACATCAGATGATGTCCTCTTCCAGAAACTGTAACAAAGAACTGCTGAGCTTATTCACAGTATAAACCCCAGGTAGGTTCAGTGGATGCTGAATAGACATGAGTTGGTGTCTGCACCACAGGTACTGGCTAACAAGATATGTGTCTTCAGAAAACGAGTAGCCAACCATTATATATGTGCACATACACACAAAATGGTTTGTACAAGGCTTTGGTCTAAACCAATTCCCTAAAACACAACACATGATTTTTAATTCCTCTTTAGCTGAGCAGAGAACTTTTCAGCTCCCCTTGATATCTATCTATAGATATAGACAGTGCAGTTACAAGAATCAACACCACATGATGACTGTCTGTTCCATACTTCAATGCAGTCTTTTAGACCATGAGTTACTTCTTTAGTAGGCTGCATAGATAGTAAGCTGTGTATATGTCACATATTTTAAAATAAAATTATATATATTATATATATATATATATATATATATATATATATATATATATATATAGGATATATATAAAAATACTTTTGTAAACTTTGGGAACCAAACCAAAGAAAAAAGTCCATATAAACATATGTCCACAAATCCTTCATTTTTCAGTTAAGTTTAAAGTAAGTTTACAGTAGATGGGCTGCATTGGCACGTAGTCTAGGTTACATTTGTCATTCATATATATTTGCAGCTTGTCTGTCTTCAACATTTAACATGTGTAGTAGTGAGTTAACTGAGAAGTGTTCCATATAATAATAGCAGGATAGTCATAGTGTTAGCAGGCAGATATGATTCTTACATATGGCCATATGAATGATACACAAGTCTGCATGGCTGATATCAGTTTGCATTTCCAGACCTAAGGCAGCAGTGTCATCCAACCTTTGTTGCTGTTTATCATTGCACTGCTGAGACAGAATGTGTGGCACCACAAATGATGAATTCATGAGGAATGAGATCCGTTTGTATGCCTGACCATGAAGAACACATTCTACAGGCTGTTGGAGATGATCCAGGTATCACACACATTAAGTGACCTTAACAGGTTGTACATCTCAAAGTACCACATGGAGGGTACTTCAAGAGCTGCTCCTGTATCTGTATTATTCGCAATATGTGCAGTGTCTTTCACCCTCTGATCAATCACCATGGGGGAACTTTTGCTGAGGGTTTGTTGCACAAACTAACAATCCATTGTTTCTCTTCAGTTTTGTTTACAGATGAGGCAACATTTGGAACAGATGTAATAACAAATTTACACAACCAATATTTGTAGGCAAACTGGAATCTCCATAGTACAATATAGGCTAGACACTAGAATCAGTTTATGATTAATATGTGGGATGGAATTGTAGGTGAGTGTCAGGTACATCCATATGTTCTCCCAGCATGTCTTATAAGAGCTATCTACAGGGTTTTTATTTTGAACACACTTCCAGACCTGCTACTGAATGTATTGCTGCTAATACAAAGATGCATGTGATTCATGGATAATGAAGCTCCAGAACATTTTAGTCACATTGTTTGTTATACACTTGCAGACTTCTACCATGAAAGAAGAATAGGTAGATGGGTACCAGTTCCATGGCCTTCATATTTCTCCAACCGCAATCCTTTGGATCTTTATCAGTGGGGCCACCTAAAACAATTGTTTTATGCAGCAGAAAATAATACTGCAGAGATATATATCTATTACAGTCTATAAGCATTGACTTGGTTCAACAATAGATAAGCAGTAGTTATATTTGAGTCTGTATTTCCTTGGAAGGTGGCCATTTTGAGATGGAGTCTTCAACCCCTTAAAATAAAATTGTTAGGTCTGCTGCTAGGAAAGTTGGTTCACTGTGTCAAGCTAGACAATTCTTTTGACAGGTGCATTTATAATTCTACCATTCATCCATGAATGAATTAAATATTACTGACACATCTAATCTGATAAAATTCAAAGAATCATCAGCAATGACTTAGCATCCCAGCTTCAGTCAATTTCCTATCACTTTAAAATAGTTTTCCTGTGCCTTTTAATTTTCATGCTAATTGTTCTGATGAACTTTCCTATTTTCTACCTTGACTTTACAAATTTAAGTGCAGTACTATATTGGCAACTAGGCTGTAACATTTTACAGTTGAAATTATAAATGTAAGTGTAAGTCGTATTTTATCAGTTTCTTCTTTTGCACTCCTTGCTTGAGAAACTCTCTTCCAGTTCATCTTGTATCTTCTTAATTCCTTTTCTTTTTTGTTCTCTCTCCTTAATACTTTTTTCTTTTTATTATATTCTTTCATACTCAGTAACCACTTGCATCTTAATGGCTTTAAGGCTTGCTTGTGGGGAAATAAAAAAAAAGTTAAAAAAAGAGAATGCAGTAAGTATAATCTAGGCTTGGCCAAGAGTGTACTTTAATAATGTAATTCTACAAAAGAATTCAAGGTTATACTCAATTTGAATTATTTTTTTATTGATAAGAATTTGAAAGTCAGAATCATTATTCATTCAGAATTATAAATATGAGATTAGATAATGTTTTCAGATGATTTATCAAAAATCTGGCCCTGATGAGCATTTTGACATGGAACATTTGAGTTGATCAATCAGATAATTGATCTGATTTTTTTCTTAATTTATTGTACAGTGTGTGTGTATATATATATATATATATATATATATATATATATATATATATATATGTGTGTGTGTGTAAAATTTTATCAATGTAATATTTTATTATTTGCTAGCACTGTATATTACAATGTGTTTTTTTTAATTATCTTAATTCCTCCAGGTAATGTAGACCTATACCATCACAAATTAAAAATGAATTACTCTGGAAACCCGATTCAATTTTTGCCTACAGTATCCAAAGAATGCAATTTTAGGTTAACTAAATCTTCTAACGAAAACTATAAGAATATTTTGATAAGAAAGGGAAGGCCTATTCTTTTATGATTTATTTTTGTTAAATATATCTGCTTGAGGATATGTGGTATGGTTTTTCTTCTAAAACTAATGGAGACATGTTGGTCTTGGATAGAAATCAAAAATTAATGTTCTGGACCTCAGATTATAGTTTTATTTTGCTGTTGGCACTGAGCATTTCATTTCTGACATTATGGCTTAGTTTTAGCCAAAAAGAAAATGTGCCCACACATAAAGAAAAAATGTTTACACATTACATCATACAACTACATGGTCCATACTTATAGGAAAATGTTTATATGTAATTTTTATAGATGGTAATAGTTTTTAACAAGTGAAATATATTATTTACACTGTTTACATGCAGACTATTATCTCCATCTTTATTGATCTTATCACAATGTTTTGGCTATTATGCCCTCCAGCAATCAACAAGTGCATGATATACAGTAACGCTCATCAGCAGGCAGGTTAGGTTTAAGACTCCATGTTCTCCAGAGAGAATTGTCCCACAGGACAATAGACTAGCAGATTAATTGGTTTGTGAATTTGGTGACATTGTAATTGTGACCTCAATCTATGGGTTGGGTTGCTGATACCTGGATTCAGTGGAAACTGGGCAAGCAGTAACTGAGCAGTACTAAAAATAAGAACTAAATGAGTTATTCCTAGGTATGGGCAGTGGTATGAGAATAATCTGACCCAACTTCATTAGATTAAGTAAACCATTCAATTCTGAATTCCTTGTAGGTTACATATCAACATACACATGATGAAGGTCCAAGAGCACAATGGAACATGATAACAACAACAACAATGAGGGCAATAGCCTGCCTACAAAAGAGAATAAATAAAGGATAACTTCTCATCCCTGAAATTCAGACAGAAACTGAAATATGCATGCATAATTAATTGGTCATATGAGAAAATATAAAAATATCCCAGAAAAATAAAGTGTGCATAAATTTTTTCTACTCCTTGTTAATTCACATCTAATAATAAATCTTAATGATAATCAAATTCACAAGCACATATATGCAAACAACACAACCTATTTATTGAGAATTGTCAAGAGGTTTTCCTGAGTGAATGCTAGACAATTTCCTCCCAGAGACTTGAGTTAACAGAGATATATTTTTATAGAAGGATGCTCAGAATACCAAGGACAGAACATGTGAGAAATGAGGAAGTTTTAAGGAAAATAGGAACATAAATGTCACTTGTACAGAAAAAAACAGTTTAAATTTCTAGCACACATAATGGGAAAAGAGGGCTTGGACAATTTGATATTCAGAAGGCAAATTAAGAGAGGCAAAGGAAACACAGTGACTAACCTACCTAATGAACTTGTGTAAATGGATGAAAGAACAGGTATTTGGAAGGATAGTGAAGGGACAAACATTGCTAAGATCTACAAAGGATAAGAAGTTGTGGAGAAACTTAATCTCCCATTTCCTGAAGGAAGGAGAAGAACTATCCAAAAGTCAATAAGACAGAGAAGCCAATGGAAGAATTACAATAATTCCTTAAATAAAACATTTTATTATGTGTGATATTGAGTTGGTTGGAGGAAAGAAACAAATTAGACACTAGTTTGGAGAAATGACTAAAGATTTATTTTCAATTACAAGATATGAAAATGTCTCTGGTAAGTTGTATAGTGTAGTGTTTGAATGTACAGTGTATGAGGTGTGAAATGAGAGCATGAAAAAAGGAGTGTGCTTAACCTGGCTGACTGCTTGTTGGCTACCAGTTTGGGCTTGTCATTTTGATAGTGGAGTCTGTTCTCTTTCTATGTTCACAAGAGGTCAATTACACAGCATCATGGTCAGACAGGCAGTCAGCCATGTTCTCAAGTAGCTTCTATGGTTAGTATGTGTGTATAAAGTCTCTCTCACTCTCTCTGCTGTCCAGCTTTTCTTATAGCCTATATAAGGAAAGCACATGGACATAGTTATAGACATCTGTGGCAAGCAAAAATTGTATCAATAATGGCCAGCACTCTGGTATATTTGTATTTGCTATAATTTTTTTTTTTGCTAGAGTGTAGCATGTGTGTGCCTTAGCTAGACAAAAATCAGTGTGTAGCTAGATATATATGTGTCCTGGGTCCTTACCTATAACTACAGAATGAACTCTTCCTAACACTATGTATACTATGCCTCTCAAGAGAGAGGGTTGAATTGAGTCGAGCCGATAGTAGTTCACTCCAAACCAGACTGACAGTCATACTAACACCTTCCACATCTTGTATTATTATTTCATGTAATATACCTTTGTTATTTCTACTCTTGTGTTCGTGTTGTTCTTCCTTGGTCCTAACCTGGACCATAACAATATGTTTTCTAATAATTGTATAAATTTGGATTTAGTTTGTTAACTCTGAGTAAATTGTGCTTTTCTGATACAATATCAAATACTGCCAGCCACTGTGGCAGAGGATATTTTTCTATATTGACCGCATCAGAAGTGGACTGTCTCAGAAGAACGGTTATCAGGATTAAATCCCCTCCTGTGGGAGTTAGGACCAGAGTTTGGCAGATTCAAACTACCGGAATATTGATTTTTCAAGAAACTGCAATTCTATAATGCAACATTTGAATCAGATAATCTTGGAGAAGAAAATGACATTCCTAAATATGTTCAGAAGGGCGCCTGGGCAACAAAGATTTCAAAACACAGCTTTAGAATTTTACTTATAAAATCAAAGCCAATCATACAGATATTTAAATGTATTCTTTTTGATCTGACATTATTCCTTATGTTATTTTTAGTGGGTACACATGTTTAAGTTGTCATCCATGTTATTTTAAACAATGAAATTACTTAGTCCTCATAATAATAATTATAATAAATAAGTTCTTATAAATAAAATATATATGCTTCCCTAAGGGAATCAAACCTCCCTTCTCTTTGTCCACTGGAAAAACCACTCCTTAGACAAAAATCAGTGTGTAGTTAGAGATATATGTTTTCTAATAATTGTATAAATTTGGCTTTAGGTTATTATCTCTCTTCTCTTTGTCCAGTGGAAAAACCATTCCTTTAGCTGAAGTGTGTTCTGCCAATTAGAAAACCATGATAAGACAAAGTGCTAGTAAGAATTTTTCTATTTCTAAGTTGGTTGACATTAATTTCACAGTTTAAAATGAGTGTTGTCAGCAAAAATTAAAATTAATTTTTAATTTGTGCCTGATGATAGCTACATGCATGAAATTCAGAGATACATTAAACAGTAAGGAACAAATATACATTTATTCTTAGTACAAATATATATATATATATATATATATATATATTGATAATATTAGTGTAAATATACACATACATATGCAATCCTATATCAAAAATATATAAATATACATACATACATACATACATATGTATAAAAAATAATTCCAAGGTAGAATCCAGGTAGAACTCAATGTCCAGGACAGAGTAAGGATATAATAAAAAGGCTTAAACACTAATATTCCATGGTTGTAATTTATTCCATTGGAATCATAAATACAATCCAATTCATCAGACCCACAAATTCAAAAAGCAAACAGAAAAAACAACTCCCTTTGTTTTTATTATTATATATATATATATATATATATATATTAGCAGAAGTATATGTCGTTGTTTGGGTTTAGATATGTCCAGCATGAACACAATATTTAGAACTAATTTTACCCACAATTAATACATTAATTTTAACCAAGAAAAATGTTAGCTAACTTATAAACAGATCTTTTAATCTTGGGAATAATATATTAATAATATATTAATATGGGTAATAACTAAACGAACAAAATAAATTGATGTGGCACAAGAGAAGATTTATGGGGCACCCAGTGATGATCAAACTCACTATTCAGTCATAATTTATTTAGTGAGACAAGCTTGCTATCCCTTACACAACATTGTATGCCTAATAAATGGAGAAAATAAGTGTTGTAAGTGTATGAGAAGAGCATGATTATTAATGATACTACTATACTATTTTTTATTTCTTCTTCTATGTTCCTTTATGATCTGGATGATCAAGGCTTTTCACAACTTCCTTCCTTTGTAACTCTTAGTAAGTCTTGTTTTTTTTCCAAACTTACCTGAACTGTAACCATGTTCTTCTAAACATTTGCACAAGCTAGTTAGGTCAGTTATTCCACTGTTTTTTTGTGGCCCTCTTGCCTTCAATTTGTCCTGTGGGTGTCAGATTCTCTAAGGCTTCTTTCCTAATTATATTATATAGGAAACATTTGGCATTTATTGACTGAGCAGGCAATACTGCTTTTATTTAAAATTTATAAAATCTTTCTCTTGAAAAGATTTTTCAGGAAAACAGGTTTTTCAAGTTCATTAGCAGTTATTCCCTTTTCCAGTATTGACGAATTAAGGATTTGATTTGAAGTAGTGTGGAATGTCAACGTCTTGATTATGTCATTATTTTTTCTTTTTGCACAAGTTAGTTAGCTAGCTGTTTTCTTATACCCCTCTTGCCTTCAATCTGTCATCTAGGTGTTGAATTCTCCAGGCTTTCTTTCCTAATTATATGCCTTAGAAATTTCAACTTTTTTTATTCTAAGTATAAGTACTCTTTTTGTTTCCATTTTCCCTAAAACTTTGTCATTCCTCACATGTTTGTTCCAGGGTATTCCCAGTATCCCTCTGTAGAATTACATTTCTATTGACACAAGTTTCTTTTGTCTGTGAGGAGATTGAACAGCATTCATGACTTTATATATGACTGATATTACATAACAATTCACTATTCTTTTTATTGCTTTGAATTCAATTTTCCTGATTATTAGTACTTTCCTTAACTTTTAGAAAGCACCTTTTACTATTCCAATTCCTGTATTTCCACCCTCTATTAGAACCCATAAAAAACACCTACTTGATACTTTTTGTACTTACTAGTAACAATATAACTCCCGTCAACACTCTCTTACTGTTATTACTATTGCTGCTGTTTGTATTGTAAATTGGCAGAGACTTTGCTTTTTCTTTTTAAACACCATCTGTAAATTGAAAATTTGGCTTTGAAAGTGACAAAATTTGCAGCTGTAACACATAGCAGCAGATTCTTTGTGAAAAGTTGCCTAAGTAGAAAAAATTATCACTGACTAGGAGGAAGTGTTTAGAAGAAGAAGAACAAATATAGACATGCAAACTTTTTCAAATATATACCAGAGATATTATTTATGCATGTTTGGTTGGTTGGCTGAAAATCTTCAAAAGTTCTTTCTTTATTTTCATTTAGTTTGGACTGTTTCTCTGGTTTCTGGTGAGCATGTATCTATAAAATCTTCAATATCATCTAAATGTATTTGGTTTTGATAAACTATTATCAATGATTTGGTAGAGATTTTTAGTCATGGTAATGGCTATATTAACCTTTTCTTTATGAGGAAATGTTTAGCCTTCATTGACCAATCAGCCAGTATTGCTGTTGGTTGAAATACTTGAAAGCTTTCTCTGAAAACAATTTTTCAGAAAATTGTTTTCTTAAGCCTACTGTTATTTTTCATTCTAGTACTGTTGGAACATTCCTTCCTTTTTATGAAGTAGTGTGGAACCTCAACATCTTTATTTTCTCTTTAAGTTACAGGTGTTATCCATTTTGGTTGTTGATGCTGATAAGAGTTCACAAGTGGTGTGGTTACTGTTATCTGGTACAGTCATTTGTTCGGGATTTTGTAGCATCAGTTTGTGGAACCTTCCACAACAGCCAGTTAACCCCTTCTAGGAAATGCACTATTCCTATTGTAACTTTCACCATCTTACAAAATATATAACAAGCATTCATTGGTTAATCACCTTCAATCTAGCTTGCTGAATGGTCAGTTTTGACCAATCAAATCACCCCCACACGACAGATCTCTTTTGGCACCAAATCAGTCAGAGCCTGTCACGTGGTACAACAAAATTATAAAAACCAAAAGTGTTTCTCTCTCTCGCGTATCATTCCTTGCTGCCAAGATGTAATTTTCAGGAAGTCCCGTCTTGACCATGTAGTCAGATGTTAAAAACCATTATCAACATTCATGCAAGTACGAACTCTAAAATCTCTTCTGAACTCTTACCAAGGTTTACAACTCACAATTCCAAACATGCTAAAGGAACTTTATTCTTCGAAACTATAATAATTACTTCTTTATGAGCTCAGGTACAAATATTTCCAAATCTAAGAGACATAACTCTATCACACCTTCAGCTTATTTGCTTGTACACCAAACACTAATAAATTCAATTGTTATGTTCTGAAATCATTACATTCTGTTTTGTATTTTATACTATGTGCTATTTACGTCAAATATAAATTGCATTGCGTCCACGCATTGTCCTTAATCCCACCTTTCCTAGCCAAAGTTAAATATATGTAGTACACACCCTTACATAATGGTGACAACCTGCTACTATATTGATAATCCCATCGCTATAAGTTCACAAGGTTTGAAGAATGATGGTTCTTATGAACATGTACAGTTTTGTTTTGCTCAAGGCTCTTTTTAATCATTAATCTGAGAAAGTGGTTGTATACAGCTGACAGTTTAGATATTTCTCAATGTCTTTTTCAATAGTGGGTCCATTATTGTTTGTGTTTTGAGACATTTTTGTAATGACTGGATGTACATTAGTATATGTTTTATTTCTACAGGAATTTTCTAGTTTACTATGATCGGAGTTCAAATATTATTGTGTCTTTTGAGACCAGGACATTTTTTCTGTGTTAGTTTTGATTAATGTTTTTGGTCATTTTCTGCTTTTTTTCTATATTAATGTCTTTAATGAATTGTAAGTGTCATGTCTTCATGTGTCTGTATGTATTCTGCTGGATGTCTTTAAGCATCATGAGAAAATACAAATTGATGCGTAAAGACATCATATTTGAAAAACTTGATATGAGACTCACCAACACAAGAAAATGTGATACTTGGAAACCAGCATAGAAGGATAATGCAAATCTATAGACACAACTTTATTAATCCACAAAAATTATTTGATAATGATTTATGAAAGCCAAAAGAAGTAAAAAGAAAAATTATATTCAAATTATCTCTGTAAAAAAAGAGAAAAGGGTATGAACAGAAAAAAAATTAAAGAACTTTGATTGGTCTCAATTAAAACAGGCATATATATATATATATATATATCTATCTATTCTGTTTATGTTATTTTTACATATACAGATATTTAAGTAAATCCTGTATTAACTACATTTACTGTCCTGATTGTCCAAGAAACTTTGTAGAAATATGTCTCCTCTGACAGGAATTGAACCTGTATCCTACATGGAACTATCATTTGGCTTGACATGCTATACCACTTAGCTACAGTGGAAGCGTCAGGTTAGTAAAGTCAAATTATTGTTTTTAAACAACAAATTTCTCATGATTTCTCAGACATTCAGGGTGGTAAATATAGTTGATACTGTTTATTATAAACAGAGCATTTACTTAAATATTTGTATCTAAAAATATAACATATAAACAGAAAATATATTAAAATAATTGTTGGACTTAGTCCATTTCATAATGTTGTCATTTGTTTACGTTATGCTTTCAGCAGACATGATCTTTCGAGAAAAATCACGGGACACTACCTCTTAATTGCTGTTGTTCCAAGGATCAAAACACTATGCAAGCATAATAATACATTTCTATAGTAAAAATATGAGCAATAGATTTTAATAATAAAACAAAATATTATCAAATCTCCCAAGAAAATTAAATTCTGGCATTAAATTATCCAGAAGGAGTTTATATACCATTAAACAAACCAACCAACTCATAAGAAAAATATCCTTCCTTCCAGATTTGAATATTTCTCATTGTCAACATTACAAAACCTAACCAGTAATTGTCATCCAAATTAAACATATAGCTATATCCTTTTCATGTTGTCACTCTCATAGTTTGCATAGAAAGTGAGTGAAACTTTTAAATATTGTGCTGCCTATAATTCTAAGCTGGGGGTGTTAATCCCAAACTATAAATAATCTGGCAGGATTATGTTCAGGCTATGAGATAGAGGCATTTTTATTCATGAATATCTGGTTCTATTTGTTTCCATGGAAACCAAACAATAAAATATCCATAATGAGTTTGGTCGGCCAGATTTTGTTGGTCTGTCAGGGAAGGGTTAAATGAAGCAGACTTTGATATGACATCAATTTATTGATATTTCATCTATCCAGTTTGTATATTGAGTTTTGATTATTTACAAATGTATTTCTCATAATAACTTTCATTATTTATGTGTTAGAGAACAGTTTTGTTTGTGCGATCTTATCAGTGTCTTAACAATGGATGCTGGTGTTAGAAATAAAAATGATAAATTCAAATACTTGCTTCTAACATAGGATGTAGGTATGAAATAGAATAAGTGATAATGAAGTTTTGTCTTTGTTTTCAGATTTTGAAATTTTTAGATATTTATCCTTTTAAAAGAATTACACCTCATCTGATTTAGCTTATAGAATCAACCTGGTTACATCCTAATGGTAATAGTAATATTAATCATTTTTTTATAAGGAAATACTCAACATTCATTGACCAAGCAGCTTGTACTATCCTTGGTCAAAATTTATAAAATCTTTCCCTTGAAAAAATCTTTCAGGGAAATAATTTTCCAGTAGCTCTTTCCAGTATTAAAACAGATTTCCTTCCTAACCTTTTATTTATTCCAGTATTTAATACAGTATTTATTTCAGTATTTATTACAGTATTCAGTATTTATTTCAGTATTTATTTATTTATTTATTTATTCCAGTAGCTCTTTCCAGCATTAATAGATTTCCTTCCTAACCTTTTATTTATTCCAGTATTTATTACAATATTTTTCTAGTATTCAGTTTTTTATTACTGTATTTATTCAGTATTTATTTATAGCTCTTTCCAGTATTAATAGAGATTTCCTTCCTAACCTTTTATTTATTCCAGTATTTATTACAGTATTTCTTCAGTATTTATTACAATATTTATTCCAGTAGCTCTTTCCATTATTAATAGAGATTTCCTTCCTAACCTTTTATTTATAAAAAAACACAGCAAATCATCTGATTCCAAAGAAAATAATTTGATCTTCGGGGTTGCAGCAAATAGATGCTTGTTCTTCTATGTGCAGTGTTCCTTCAGTATGTGGACAATCATGGCTGTTCATAACTTCCTATATTTTATAGCTCTTAGTAAGTCTTGTCTTTTTGTTATCTTTTCCAGTCCCACTTCTGCCATCCATTTACATTGTTAGGTAGGTTAATTGTTGTTTTCCTCTGTTTCTTCTGTACCTCCTGCCTTCAGTATACCTTGTGAGTATTATGTTCTTCAAGCCCTCTTTCCTCATTATAAATCCTAGAAATTTCAATTATTTCTTTTTGATTGTAAGTATAAAGGTTCTTGAGAATTATAATGTGGCTACTGCTGGTCACCAGTTCCCTAGCAGATGGAGTTGCAAATTGCTGTTGATTAGGATGAAGACTTTTAAAGAAAATGAATTCAACAACAATTCCAACATTTTCAAAGGAAATCAATTCCAATATGTGGCATAATTATATATATATATTTAAGGAAAACATATGTTGCAAAATAAGAGAAAACAATATACTTACATGTTTACAAATAGTTAAAAAAAGAAGAGAACATTTATGTACTAAGCTGTAGTATGTTGATGTGTGTGATAAATACATGGTTTGTGTTGAAATTAACTTATCAGTTTGCTGAAGGAAAGACACCTCTATTCTTCAGAGACAAGTCAGGTGTATTTTTTAATTAATAGGAAAATATTTAGTGTAGTGATTCACCATTGATCATAAATTTAACTATTAGATACAGTTAATAAAATCATTATGAATCTTTGGTGTGTAGACAACCTTGTTTGCTGGGATGCCCGCGAGGTGGAATTCTTTTCTGGACTACAAAAGGAACTGGCATGAACCCTTTTCCTCCTTTTTTTGGTTTGCAAAAATATATTGTTGGTAATATTTTTTTTATTTGAATTGAACTTGTCAATTTTTCATATCAATAAAATTCTGCTACTTGCACCTTCATATCAATGTCTGCTGTCTAAGACACATTTACTGCCTGCATACTGATCTGAAATTTTCATTGCATAATATTCAATCTTTATTAGCTGCATTTTCATCTGATATTTTCACTGATCAATATCCATCATTGAAGTACTGGGTAGTTTTTTATAGTAAGGTTCACCTTGTACAAGGCCCGGGGGCCACTTGAGGTAGAAGGTTACGTTAAGGGGTAAGTTTATATGAATAGAAGGGGAAGATAATGGTTAAATCTAGCCTTAAATAGTTTAAGATTGTTGTGATTGGGGGAAATCATCTTTTTTGAGAGTTTGTTCCACAGAGCAGTGATTCATGGGAAGAAGCTGTTTGAGTAAAACTTACTTCATATTGATGGAATACAGTGGAAATGTGGGTGGCTTGCTAAAAGTTGAATGGCGTGTCATAGCCATGAAGGATAGGCCTAGTGGAACCAAAGAATGTAATTCATCTGAGCACTTTCCATAAAAGTAATGACAGAGCAATGAGAGGCTCATCACATCCTGTCTGTGAGAGAGAGAGAGAGAGAGATTGGATGGTAGAAAATAATTTGTCTGTATAAGCAAACTTCACGTATAGTACAAACCCTGAATTTTTTTTGTATGCATTTTAACCCCTCCAGAAGAAAATTTACATGTATATAGTTTAAGTGGCTACCAAAAGATAAGCTCTGCAAAAAAAATTACCTGGGTATAGTGTGACGCCCTATTTTTGCATAAAATCTGATCCTAAAAATTTACACTATGCCTGGATATATATTGCAGGTTAATTGACACAAGATTATACCTAAAAATAAATTGGCAAACATGGTTATAAAAATGTTTGCCATAAGATATTATGTCAAAAGGATGATTTTTCCCATGACATCACTTTTTTAAATACCTTCACTCTTTGGAAATATTTATTGTTTTAAAAAGTGATAATTAGAATTGGAATAAAACCTCAGCATATGATAAAAGTGAATTTATATATTTTTTGTTCTTGAGAATGTAAAACAAAAATATTAAACATTATTTATTTATTAGATTGTTTATTTTCAAGAATAATTTTATATTTACAAAATTCTAAAAACTAATTCCTTTAGAACTAATGCAATGCAAAATTTATCATTTATCAATTTATACATGTAAAAACAATTTTGATTCATGAATTCATCAACATTTAATAAATTATTAAGATATGTAAACCAACTATAAGGAAATCATGATTTGCCATTTTATAAAGTTTTAATCAATTGGCAATTAGCTGATGTTTTGTCAACCATTTCAATAAATAATATAATAGCGTAAATAAACAATCTAATAAATAGTGTTTATTATTTTTGTTGTCAGTTCTGAAGAACAAAGAAAATGTATAAATTCACTTTTATACATTTAGTCTTTATTCCAATTCTAATTATTGCCTTTTCAAACAATAAACATTCTCAAAGTGTGAAAGTAGTTAAAGAAATGATGTCATGGGAAAAAAATAAACACCCTTTTAACACACTGTCTTATTGTGAGCACATTTATCCATGTTTGTCAATAAATATTTGTTGTGTACCTTTTTCTCCATTTAGCTGCAGATTTATTCTTGTATGTATATGTACAAAATGCATAAATAAATCAGAATGATCAACACAAGAGTAAATCAGAAAAACTAAATTGAATCTTGATACTCCTTCCATGTTTTGGAAAATAATAGAGACTCCTGTTAAGTATGCATTTAAGTTATTTATCACTTACAATCAGTTTCAAGTAAGCTCCTTTAAAGCTTTTTAATCTTTATATTTTACTGCTTAGATAAAAGTCTGAAATAATTTTTTGTGACTTTAAAAACTACCTAACTGAAAAACTAAAACAGAAATGCAAAAAGAGACACAAAAAAGAAACCATAATTATGAGTATATTAGTTGTTGTTATTAGAAAGCAAGTATAAGTCAAAGTATTGGGAGAATGTGTTAAAACAAAACAATTGCCCATGTTGCCAAGTAGGCTGACCATATAGTGTGAATAATAAACAAATACAAATGCTGACAAAGCAAAGGAAAAGACTCTTACATCAATGTGAAAGTATTTCATCAGCAACAGCCATATTGATCTGATATCTCTCAAGCCATGAGAACTGAGGAAAAAGAACTCCACACCAGACGCTAGTCAGGAACTGAATTGAGGAAAGAGAACTGCATATCGGATTCTAGTCAGGAAATGAATTGAGGAAAGAGAACTTGTATAGGGTAGACATATGCCAATTATTAACTTTTGAGTTGTATATATTTTGTATATAAGTGCTGACAATTATTTTTGTATCCCAGCACATGGAGAAGAACAAATGAAAACAAATTTGCAGGGAAATAACATATTTGAGCACTAACAATACACAATAGTGAATTCTGCTGTGAATTGAGATTAATAATAACTTAAATGTCAAAGTTGTTCACCAGAGATAGTCATGTTGAGCACAATATCTCTCAAACCATAAGAGATGAGTAAAGAATGAATTTAGGAAAGTGAATTGAGAAGGATAATAGCCACAAATATAATAAATATGCTCCAGATGATAATTCTACCAATGATAATGATAGCAGCTATTGTTGTATAATTTCAGTAGGGGATATCATATTACATTTAAGTAAAAGCATACATAAATGCATCCAAGTAGAAAATATGATATAATATCCTTATAGATGGTAATAGTAATATTAGCTGTTTTTTATAAGGAATCATTCATGATTAATTGACTGAGTAGTCAGTGCTGATGTTAGTTGAAATTTATAAAACTGTATCTCTTTATTTTTTTAATCATTTCACCCCAAGAAAGCTGATTATGTCACAAAGATGCAAGGTGTTATTAAGAGCAGAGAAAATGAGTAAATGTTAGTGAGGACATAGGACAATAAAAGAAAAGGA